>JASAMY010003663.1:0-32099 GCA_030248085.1 Paralinhomoeus sp. GSCO2_6 | reverse complement strand
TTTCTCAGTCAATTTTAGAATTGCTTTACGAACCATGTGTACGTCGGACCGTGAAGGCTGACGGAACATGCAGGCAAGGTGGACGAGACTGGTCCAGTTCGAGTCAGAGGAGAAGGTGATGGTGTAGCTGTTTGGAAACTCCAGACATTCCACGGTTGGCAGTCCACTGTGCAACAGCGACTTTATCTCTTGAGAAAAGGAAGGGAAGCACATCCTCGCTGAGAAACGAATCCACCAGTCGAAGGTGACGAAGACCGCGACTGAAAGTTTGAAACCATTAAGGATTGGCTGGGCAGGTCAGTATCACATAAACAACGTTGTTTGCTAAGTGTTTTACTACAAAAAAGACCCTATAATCCATCCCTCATAATTAGCCCCTCTCTGGAGCTTTTTGAGCTTATTAGCCTCCGATATTATAATTGGCCCCCCATCTCTGGGAGGGCGCTGCCCCAACCCAACTACAAAAGTCGACTATTTCCCGCTATTATGTATTGGTAGTAACAGATGAGCATGGGCCGGGCCTGGGCCTGATTCTCTTGGGGTGGGCCGGGCCTGCCTCGTTTTTGGGCAAAAATTCAATAGAAATTTGCGGGCTGGGCCGATTTTTTGCCGGGCTGGGCCGGGATTTCCAGGCCCATGCTCATCTCTATTAGGTACGTCATTTGTGTGTGCTGAACGTCAGAAATGGCCGTATTGACAAAATGATTGTGCCTCCTATGACATTATTCTCGGGTCTGTCTGGCCATGAACCATAAATTCTCCAAGCAAAGTACGCACCACCTCCATGATTCCCCCCCCCCCCCTAATGAACGCCAAGGGCAGCGGATGGGTCGAAAAATGACCCCCCCCCCTTTCTAATGAACTCACAGGGGCGCGATTTGGAACACAGCTAAGCCATGATTTGCCGATCAAAACTGGTACTGTCACGCTCTGTTCCATGTTTGGGTCCTGTCGATTGCTTGTACGCACTAAAACTAGAATTAGGTATATGCTTGTATGCACAACGCCCAGTGTTGAAGGAGGTTGAAAGATGATCGCCCAGGGCGGTCATTGGAGGATTTACGGTATGCAGCAGTGGCCCTTAAACCAAAAATGGGAAGGAACCTCCTCATCGCGTCGCACACAAATGGCGAGAGAATCTTCAAGACGGCGTCAGCGAATGAAGGAAGGCGACGATACACATGTTGGCCCCCGACCACCTAAATTTTTAAAAATTTGAAACAAGCTTATGAACAACAGGTTGCACAATGCACATCAATGCTCATTAGCCTTTAATTTTTTGTTGGTACAGAAAACAAACTTTACTCCAATTTATTTATAAATCTTAAGAGGGCACGGAATTTTCTGGCAGAATATAAAAAACGACTGTGATGGAAACCACTTAGGTGGATACCCTAGGGTCAACCTCGCGGTTTAGGCTTGGGTTGGCGTGAACCAGACCATTGCACCCTTTTCAGTGCTTCAAAACGCGAGGTCACCTTCAGACTAACTTTGAAACAAAATTTGGACGTGACCTTCTGAGGGCCTCTTTCTCGTGAAGCACTTTAAAAGTGTGATGGTCCAATTACACCAACCCCAAGCACAAGATGTCTAAAGCACAAGGTGGATATCCCTTGGATATCCATCTCACTCGTTTCTTTAAACAAAATCCGTGCCCATTGTTTTTTATGTTGCCTGAAATTCCATTGAACGCCTACAAAGCTCAAACCGATGCAAACGCTTGCTTGCTGCAAACGCCTGATGCTTAAAGAAATCGAGGATTAAAATGAGGAAATTGATTAAACACGTGAAATTGTATGTAGTTTACAATTGCAGCAATTAGGGGGTTTTTTTTTGGGGGTTTTTGTGTTTTTGGTTGTTTTTTTGTTTTTGTGCTTGGTGACCACAACAATTTACCAACCCTGAACGTAAATGAACGTAAGTGCGCGATGGCCCCTCGAGGATTCGACACCAACTGTCGACCGCATGCCTGCAGAAACCTTCTCAGTTTGTCGACCTTCTTGCCATTCCTACTCATCTTCTTCATTTTCAGCAGCTGCTTCAGTCCAAACAGCAATTCCTCGCCCATTCGCCAAACTTCGTCCGTCAGCAAACGCGTACAGACGCTTCGAATGCCTTTCGCCGACACCAGCTCGATGGTCACACGCAAGCGCGTCAGCTGCAGCAATTCTTCGTGGGATTCGGTGCGCTTATACACGACTGCGTGCTCGCCTGTCACACACCAACCCGAGAACCACCATCACCGCTCCAAGTCAGCTCCACAGTCAGTTCGCGGACATTGACGAGCCAGCCAGTGCTGTTCGGCAAGAGATCGAAAGCGAAACACGCGGCGGTCTCTCTCAACGTCGCGATTTCTCCCAGCGACAGCTCGGCAACCACTTGTTCCAGCGCTCTGCGGGGAAGAAGGCGTTCCATTTTCGCTGTGATCCTGCATACATAGTAGTGCACAGTTGGGCGTCTTGCGCGCCGACGCTCAAAATGCACTTAGCTGATAAGCATACCCGACACCAGCATGCATGCATTAGCCTTTCATGCACGGAATAGGACAACTCGCCGCGGGGACAACTCGCCGCCGCCTGTCAGATTGCATCTCTGACGATGCATAGGCTTACAGACAGGCATCTAGAATGCGTAAGCAGCAGGGGGGGTGGTGTACGACGGACGGGCGCGGATCCAGTCAGATGCTGGACTTTACCAATGGGCGTGGAGGTGATCAATGATTCGATAACCGAAACGACGGCAATTTGATCTGCTTCCCAACAAGAAGCGCTGCTTTCGCTTCGTCTCTTGGCCGATCCAGAGATTTGTTTCGGGGGGGGGGGGGGGTCGGCGGAATCGGTGACGAAAAATTAAATCACAGGCAATTTTGATATTTTCAAGAAGCTGCAAGTACCGGTATTTTGATGCTGAAAAGCGGGTCTACTAGGCACGTTTCATCTCCCACTTTCCGCTTTCCCTCCTCCCAGTTTTCCGATTTTGGGTTGGGGGAGTGGGTACATTCCATGCCTGTCTGCCTGCTTTAGATTGCCTTCTGGTGGGGCGGTGGTCGAACGTTCCAGTGACCTCCGTTTGTACAGTACAGAACAGGAGCCTCCGTACAGTAACCTTCCGAATAAGCTATAGCGCGCATACAGTCAGCAGAATGGTTGGGAACTTGAAATAAAAAGTTGGTAGGTAAGTTAGCTTGTAAGTCGAAGTTAGTTATTGAAACGTTAAGCCAACTTTAACTTGAGTTTTCGTAGTCCAAATGAATTGAGCTAACTTTAACTTGAATTAGACATCCCCCCAAAATAACTTGACCAACGCAAGTGAACTTTTTCTAATGCTAACTTTAAAAAACTTACAAGTTATGTAAACCGGGTGGATAGATGATAGTATGCACCACGCGCAATTAGCTGCATCTCACGGAAATCCTTCCCTGCCCGTGTAGCCAAAGGTTGATATAGTAGGGTTCATTCCTTTCCACGTAATAGGTACCTATTGCGACCTACTGACGGAATTTCAGCTATCTAGCACTTGTCAGTGGCACAGTCGCCAAAACGAGCGTCATCTAGCGAGCACGAGCCAAGACAAGCAAAAGTGACAGTGACAGTACTTACTCAGACAGCAGGCACGCAATTCTGAACACGAACCAACCACGGCGGTACACACAAGAGTAGCAGTAACACAAATGGCACGAAGGCGCAACAATGCGAGTTTAGTGTGTTTTTCTGTAACCTTTTGCTACCAGTGCCTCTAATAGTGGACGGGGTCTAGGTGGGGGTTCAGGACAACCTGGGGGGGGAGGGTTGGGGAGGGTGCGGGTAGGGTCAAACTCAGCAGCTGGGGGAAGGGAACCCCCCCCCCCCCAAACCCCACCCCAGTTACAGGTATGGCGTCAACCCCAGTGTAACTAGAGCTAGAAGAGTAGCATTCAATTGTGGAAGGGGCAGAGGAGGGGGAAGGCGAGGTATGTTGAGCAAAGAGTGGGGGAGAGGAAGTTTTTAAGTTTAAGTTTTAAGGAAGAGAAGTTAGCGTTTTTTTGAGCTATTTTTTGCTCAAGAGTGGGACTAAGTAGGGTGTAAACAGTGTCATTTAGTTGCTTTATGCTGAAATAAGATTGAAAGCAGTGAAAAACACCAGCATTTACTCACCTTTATCTTTTTACGCAAATTAAAATCCTTTCATCAGACTCTGTGGGGAGAGCGTTGGGGGGAGGGCGGGGCGCGGTGTTCAATGCCTGTTGGAAAGTAGTGTGATGGCGAAAGCGGTTCTGCTCCAAAGGCCACACCAGTTAGACACTGTTTACCGGGACCGATGCAAATTAGGCACCTTTCTTTTCGATCACAGCTATGGTCGAAACTTAGTTGAATCCTTGAGTCTGAAAACGCAACACGTGTAATTACTTTTATTTTTTATTTATTTAAACTTTATTTTGACGACAACCACCTGACACAGCACAATGGCCGTTAACTGAATCACGAGGATCACAGGGCAGCGCCGTATACATAACAGTGGGCGTTGTTCTGCCGCGAGGCAAGGTGGGCCCCCACCTGGCACTGATTTTTGGCCGAAGCCACGGTACAGCCAGAAACCGGAGCTGTAGTTTAAACCCCTTGCCCAAGGGGGTAGCCGTGGCCTTGCCCAGCAAGGAATCGAACCCCCGACCTCGCGGTCAGGAGTCCAACGCCTTGCAGACTACGCCACAGCCCCAGTCTTTACTTCAGAAAGTTTAGAGAGTACGACCAAATAGTATGAAAGTGTGACACATAATTTAAAACTGATTGAAGTCAAAATTTCTTTTTGGCTTTTTTGTGTCCATATCCCTAGGTATTTGAGCGTCGGCAGAAGACAGAGGCGCTCAGGATACGGACACTTTTGCGGTACACATTCGACCAACTGGATGTGTACCGCAAAAGTGTCCGTATCCCTAGGTATTTGAGCGTCGGCAGAAGACAGAGAGGCTCAGGATACGGACACTTTTGCGGTACACATCCGACAGACTGGATGTGTACCGCAAAAGTGTCCGTATCCCTAGGTATTTGAGCGTCGGCAGAAGACAGAGGCGCTCAGGATACGGACACTTTTGCGGTACACATTCGACAGACTGGATGTGTACCGCAAAAGTGTCCGTATCCCTATGTATTTGAGCGTCGGCAGAAGACAGAGGCGCTCAGGATACGGACACTTTTGCGGTACACATTCGACAGACTGGATGTGTACCGCAAAACTGTCCGTATCCCTAGGTATTTGAGCGTCAGCAGAAGACAGAGGCGCTCAGGATACGGACACTTTTGCGGTACACATTCGACAGACTGGATGTGTACCGCAAAAGTGTCTGTATCCCTAGGTATTTGAGCGTCGGCAGAAGACAGAGGCGCTCAGGATACGGACACTTTTGTGGTACACATCCGTCAGACTGGATGTGTACCGCAAAACTGTCCGTATCCCTAGGTATTTGAGCGTTGGCAGAAGACAGAGGCGCTCAGGATACGGACACTTTTGCGGTACACATTCGACAGACTGGATGTGTACCGCAAAAGTGTCCGTATCCCTAGGTATTTGAGCGTCGGCAGAAGACAGAGGCGCTCAGGATACGGACACTTTTGCGGTACACATCCGACAGACTGGATGTGTACCGCAAAAGTGTCCGTATCCCTAGGTATTTGAGCGTCGGCAGAAGACAGAGGCGCTCAGGATACGGACACTTTTGCGGTACACATTCGACAGACTGGATGTGTACCGCAAAAGTGTCCGTATCCCTAGGTATTGGAGCGCGGGCAGAAGACAGAGGCGCTCAGGATACGGACACTTTTGCGGTACACATCCGACAGACTGGATGTGTACTGCAAAACTGTCCGTATCCCTAGGTATTTGAGCGTCGGCAGAAGACAGAGGCGCTCAGGATACGGACACTTTTGCGGTACACATTCGACAGACTGGATGTGTACCGCAAAAGTGTCCGTATCCCTAGGTATTTGAGCGTTGGCAGAAGACAGAGGCGCTCAGGATACGGACACTTTTGCGGTACACATTCGACAGACTGGATGTGTACCGCAAAACTGTCCGTATCCCTAGGTATTTGAGCGTCGTCAGAAGACAGAGGCGCTCAGGATACGGACACTTTTGCGGTACACATTCGACAGACTGGATGTGTACCGCAAAAGTGTCCGCAGTCGAGTAGAGGACGAGACGTTTTAAAAAGTGCGTTTTGGATGTGTACTGCAAAAGTGTCCGTCTTAAATACTTAGTTAAAATAGATGGGGTCCCAAACTACTCCTGGGTCGAAACTGCTCGCATTCAGCTAAGCAAGGTCCAGAGACTGGCGTGCCTCTGCATGACAGGGGCCATGGTGTCGACGCCGACGGCCGCGCTGGAGGTCCTGCTGGGCTTGCCACCGCTGGACGTCGTCGTCAAGGCTTCAGCCATGTCTGCTTGCTACCGACTCAAGCGGACTGGCCAGTGGCGCGGTGCGCGCGGTCCACACTCGCTCATCGAGGGGCAACTGCTCGCTGCCGCGCCCGCAGCTGCACTCAGGGCCGACTCTATCGGTCCTGAGTTTAGCTTTGAGATGGACTTTTCCATTAAGGTTCACTCGCGGCAAGAGTGGGCGGCTGGGCGGCCGCCAGAGACGACGACGGCCGCTGTGGCTTGCTACACTGACGACTCAAGCATTCGTCGCGCTGGCGTCGGCGCCGGCGTTTACATTCCGTCTCAGAACGTGGAGCAATCGATACCGCTCGGTAGAAGTGCAACCGTCTTTCAGGCGGAAGTTTTGGCCATCAGCTACGCTGCCCAGCATCTGGCGGGGCTGGAGGTTGGCGAGGAGGACGTCGCGATTTTGTCTGATAGTCGCGCCGCCCTCCTGGCCATTAGTTCCTGCAAGACGAGCTCTCGTCTTGTACGGGAGTGCAGAAATGCGCTCAACGCTATTCGTGCTCGGACCATTCAACTGTTCTGGGTTCCAGGACACTCAGGGGTTGCAGGAAACGAACGCGCCGACGCTCTGGCTCGTGCCGGATCGCTGACGCCGTTTGTAGGTCCGGAGCCGGCGCTCGCTGTCAGTCCGGCCTTAGTCCGTCAGCAACTCGACGCCTGGAGACGCAGAGAGCACCGCCTCCGCTGGGATGCTCTCCAGTCTTGCCGACAGGCCAAGGAACTGATCGCGGGCCCGTCAAAGGACCTGTCCAGGAGAGTTCTCAAGCTGCCGCGTGCAGTGGCACGTGTAGTGTGCGGTGTGCTTTCAGGCCACTATCTCAATGCGCACTTTCGGCGCATCGGCCTCGCCGACAGCCAAGTGTGTCTCAAGTGCGGGGTGGAGGACGAAACGTGTCTTCACTTCCTAGGGCAGTGCGACGCCCTCGCGGTGTTGCGCCTCAGACTGTGGGGAATTAGAATGAATATGGTAGCTATGTAAATAATAATATGTACTCCTACCTAACATTAGGATACTGGGAGTATTTATTTTCAGTTAATAAATGAGCGTTTCGCCTCTATGCCTGACGCTCAGACTGGCGAGGCTCTTCAGAGGCAACCAGCCTTTAAGATTTAGGTTGTAATGGCGTACGCCACTCCCCAGCAGATTCGAGAGCTCTCTCTAAAAGATGTCCTGGGGCTGTGCCATGCCTCTGGACGCTTCGAGGAGCTCTAAGAGTGAACGTTGCTTTGGGGTATTCTATATGGGCCTTTCAAAGGCTTCCTAGAGTCGCCCCCAAACCAACAACAACAACAACAACGGGCCGGGCCGGGCCGGACTATCTGGCGGGCCGGGCCGGGCCGAGATGTGCAGGCCCGTGCTCATCCCTACAAGACACACCATCTTGGCGACCGTAAAACGCTTTGAGGAGACTGGCTACCGTCCTCATCCGATGCCAAAGCCTGTCAGAACTGAATAAACGGAAGAACGCGTTTTGCGTGTCGTTTCGCCAGAGAAGTCGACATGATGCCAGTCGCCAGAGAACGTACATTTTTACCGTGTACAAATTGTTTTGTGCGTAACTTTTGAATAACGTGATAGATCTAGCTGAAACTTGGAGGAAGTCTAAGTTGAAGCGTCTAATACAAGTGTTTAAAATTTCATCGAAATCGCTTCATCCACCCCTGAGATATTCTTGAACAAAGAGCGGAAGTCGAGGCTGGCCCACCCTGTAGTTGGCAAAGCATTGCAGGAGCCGACGTGCCCCGACATGTTGACGTGCGTCAATCGGCTGGTGATCGCGACGAGCCATCTGGAGGAGGTTTACCAGGAGGAGAGCGGCGGCGCCTTGCACAGCGCCGACACGTGGAAGGAGTACAATCTAAAACTCATCGCCTACAGTCAGTCAGGCGGCTGTTGCGGGCGTTTGCCGTTCGCGTGCACGCTCGTTGCGCGCACTGGCGGATCCAGGATTTTCTGACAGAGTGGGGAGAAGGTCACCGCACAAACTACACTACTATGGAATACACAAAAATGACGGGATTTTTTAGCTCCCTTACGAATCAAACGTGAGTTGGAAGAGAACCACAGAGGCGAAAATTTTGCGCTTTTGAGTGCCCTAATCCAAGGAAAACGTGAAAATCTGCCTACCGGTATTTCCTCTTGTGCTCGCCCTTCATGCCTTCTTCTCCCCCTGATCTCTCCCCCTCCTTCCCCGCCAAATCTGAGCTGACAGGAGGGTAGACCCCCCCTCTCCCCCCCCCCCTGTCTGGATCCGCTAGTGGTTGCGCGCCGTCTCTTTGCAGGCCGCGCCGAGGCGCCCTTTGAGCTGGCCGTCGACGCGAAGACGCTCGACCTCGTCTCGAGTCACGGCGACGTGCGCGTGTGCGCGGTGATGTCGAGAGCATTGCAGGAGCCGACGTGCTCCGACGGGTTGACGTGCGTCAATCGGCTGGTGATCACGACGAGCCATCTGGAGGAGGTCTACCAGGAGGATCAGTCAGGCGGCTGTTGCGGTTGCCGTACGCGTGCACGCTCGTTGCGCGCCGTCTCTTTGCAGGCAGCGCCGAAGCACCCTTCGAGCTGGCGGTCGACGCGAAGACGCTCGACCTCGTCTCGAGTCACGGCGACGTGCGCATCCGGGGCGAGGCGCCTAAGGCCTCCTTCGGCGTGGCCAGGCTGTACGGGCGCAACCGCAAGGGGCAGAGGTTCGTCTGGGACGTCACCGACCCCAAGGTCGAGGAGGCGGGGGTCGTCGTGCCGCGAGTGCCAGTCGACCTCCGCGTCCACGTCTCGCGTCAGCTCAGAGTGCTGCTGAGCGTGTGCGTTCCACTGCTTCTCTCGCACACACAGCGCGCTCGACGTGCCCGTCCACGCCACAGGTTCGGATCGAAGGAGATAGAGGGCAAGGTCGGCTACAAGGCCAGCCCGAGGTCAGCACTGGACCCTTCGCGGGCCAGTGGCTCGTCGACGACCACGTTTACAAAATTCCCGCGGAGAAGCAGCCGTATTGGAGAGAAAAGAGGAGCTGATGACCCTTTAGTCGAACCAAAAAAGTTCCACTACAGTTCGTTTATATCGTAACCCTTCCCACCGAGAGACATGAAGCGCAGTATTCCTGACAATAAAGTTGAAAATGAAGCAACATCCAACAGAGCTGTTTACCATCGTGTTTTTGGCGTTTTTTCGCATACTACGTACGTGTTTCATCTAATTCGAGAATTCAGTGTCAACTCTGCTTGGGACATGTAATGGACCATGCTGATCACAAATCTCACATCCGTTTTCCAGTGCGATACATAATCACCACAAGATACCCCGGTGAGCGGCGGCAGCCATCTTTACCGTTTCTGCACGCCGCTTCTGGAACCGAACCTCCTGAGTCGAAGTACTTCGGACTCTATTTCTTTGACAGACCTGGGCCCATAACCATTTGTAGGTAATGGATTTAGCGGAACAGTCTGTACTACTATACTACAATGAAGTAAAGGCGCATTTACTTCTGAAGAACCGCTGCAGCGATTCTTCAGCCAAAGTAAGACACCATCACGCATGTAGCAACAACAATCACGCAACAGCAGCGTAGACCAATTTGCAGTCACCTACTCTACAGAATTTTTTTGTATTTTTTGTATTTCACCCAACACGTTACTATACAACTGGCAAAATAAAATAGCGCTTGTCATATAGGCATCAACGCAACCAAAAAGCATAGTTCACCAACTATCGGCAACGCGCAAACACATGAGGTACACGTACACGCGTCAGACGTACACGCGAATCATGTTAAGTCGTTACGTTTCTCGTCCCTAGAATGCAGCTGTGGCGTAACAGCAGCCGCCATCGCTCGACCATATCATTTCATCTTTCGTTTCATCGTCGACGAGTCGCACATTGTCTCCGGTGATTCCATCAGATGGTGCAACAGGAAAGTCACACCTCGACCTCAGAATCGTCAGCGGAGCTCGCGTCGCTGGCCAGTCGGTGTGCTCGACGATGGCTTCGACCCTGACCTCCAACTCCACCACGGACAGACTGCGCAGATTCACAGCGGCGGCAACGAAGTCTCGGTAGCAGAAGACGTCCTCTCTGCTTCTAGTCGAAACGTAGACGTAGTTGACTCGCAGATGGCGCAGGTTCGGGGCCGCCCAAAGCATGTTGAAGGGAAATGGGCAGCGCACCGATGCCGCTCTCGTGAACGCGTTGAGAACGTGCAGGTTAAGGCAGGTCAGCGCCCGCAGACTGGAGGGCCCGAAGCGATGGTAGTCGTTGTTGGTGTCCCAGTATCGGAGTCGGAGGCGCTCCAAACGACACGTGATGTTGTCGGACTAGAGATGGTTTTGACCCAGGAACTTTTTTTTTGTTTTTCTTTTACACAATGGTTGCATTCGTTGTCCTTCATGTTTTTTTATCTCAATGTTTTTGTTTGTTATGTTTGATATGTTCAGTAATGAAAAAGTTTTTTTTCCTGAATTTTTCCAACTGTGGCTCAGATAGAAAAGAAACTCAGTAAACCCCTTCTCAGGGGTAAAGTGCAGATGTGTCATTTTCATGTATCAGGGGCTGTAGCGAGCATTCGTCCATAAATTTTTTTCCCAGCTCAAAAAATTACCAAAATTCTGGTAAAAGGACCTAGAAAAGAGACAAAAATGTGGAATAGACTGGAGACACTGCAGTAAAGCAACACTGATGGGTTTCCCAAGGGGACACGTGCAAAAGCACAGGCAGGCGTTGTTGTTGTTGTTGGATTTGGGGCGACGCTAGGAGGCCTGTCAATGGCCCATGTAGTCTACCCATCTCCATGACGCCTTCCCGTCTACAGCCGTATAATTAGCGGAAGACTTTCGGAAGAACGCCATCTGTAATCTAGGGCAGCGATGGCACGAGAAAATCCATGGAAAGGGAAGTCCTCAATCTAGTGGCGCCATCAAGAATCGAACCCAGGACCTTGCGCGCAAGAGGCCGGTTTTTTGCCACTAGGCCATGCCGCTGCCCACAGGCAGGCGTTACTGGGATTCGAACCAGCGACCTCTTGATTTAGGGAACATGGTAAAAAGAAGAATGTGCCCAGTAAACCATACATAGCTCACGATCTATGGCATGTAGCAATAGTCCCTCCGGCGATTTCATTTTTTGATGTGGAGCATAGATGCCTGCGAGGTTTCATTTCAATTGATGCAGGCGCGAGTGGGCGACGAACCAAAAAGCTTGGCAGGACCCACTTTTCATAACATCTCCAAAAACTTCTCGGTAATGCACAAGCGTATGGAAGCGTGTTATGACTTAATCGATTCCCTTTTTGAATGTGCTTCTTTTGAGCTATCACGCGCTAGAATTAGTTCAGGAAATCAGGGTGTACGCGGCAGCGTACAACCCTAATATGTGAGCACTTCCTCAATGCGGTTTGTTGAATTTTCAGTCGCTTATAACTCTTGATTGCCTGAACGGATTGTGGCGAATGATAGCTCAAAAGAACCGCCTTCTAGACCGGAATCGAATGAGCCGTCCCGCGTTTTGGTACTCGAACGCGTTAAGACAAATTGTACAAAAATGTTCCAAAAAAGTGGTGTTTTTTTTTTCATGTTCTGCACACACTTTTAGGGTCACCGCTCTGGAACGCTACTGTTGATTGGGACGAAACTTGGCGTGAGCACGTAGTATATGATGGCAATTTTGTGCCCCTAAGTAAATTTATCTAGGTGCTTCGGATCTATAGTTATGGCCGATTTGGTCATTTTTCGAAACAGTCGTTTTATTTTTGCCAAAAACCGACAAGAGTAAAAGTCGAAAAAAAACCGAGTAAACCCCCAAAAGTTTTTTGATTTTAGTGAAAACCTTTAAAAAGAAAGTATGGGCCGCTTGCATGACATTTGAAATTCTAACCACATAATGAGATATTGGGTACCAAAATTTCGGCAAATCCGACCAAAAAAAGTTTGTCACCTATAGGCGCTTCAACCGTTCGTGACACCGCTGTGCCGTAATGGCAAAAGTTAATCGTACGGACTTGGAATAGGTTACTTTCGACAAATGGGAGCGCTCCGATGCCCGTGTCTCTGTCAGCCCTCTTCGAAAGGCCATTTTTTAGGTGTTTTGTTCCAAAAGTTTGTTAGCTATAGACGCTTCAACCGTTCGTCGCAGAGCTGTGCTGTAATGGCAAAAGTTAATCGTACGGACTTGGAATAGGTTACTTTCGACAAATGGGAGCGCTCCGATGCCCGTGTCTCTGTCAGCCCTCTTCGAAAGGCCATTTTTTAGGTGTTTTGTTCCAAAAGTTTGTTAGCTATAGACGCTTCAACCGTTCGTCGCAGAGCTGTGCTGTAATGATGAAAGTTACTCGTCTGGACCTGGAATAGGTCACTTTCGAGAATGGGAGCGCTCCGATTTCCATGTTTCGCAGCTCGACCCTCTTGGCGCACCCCCATTTTGGGCAAAATTTGGAACTATGCTCGTGCATGATTTTTCATTTCCTAATCGAATTCTGACGCGTATAGCTCAAAAGAAGCGCATTCAAGGGGGGAATCGATTAAGTCATAACACGCTTCCATACGCTTGTGCATTACCGAAAAGTTTTTGGAGATGGCAGGAGGACCCACTTTACATAACAAGCTTCTTGGTTCGTCGCCCACTCGCGCCTGCATCAATTGAAATGAAACCTCGCAGGCATCTATGCTCCACATCAAAAAATGAAATCGCCGGAGGGACTCTTGCTACATGCCAGCTATGGTTTACTGGGCACATTCTTCTTTTTACCATGTTCCCTAAATCAAGAGGTCGCTGGTTCGAATCCCAGTAACGCCTGCCTGTGCCTTTGCACGTGTCCCCTTGGGAAACCCATCAGCGTTGCTTTACTGCAGTGTCTCCAGTCCATTCCACATTTTTTGTCTCTTTTCTAGGTTCTTTTACCAGAATTTTGGTAATTTTTTGAGCTGGGAAAAATATTTATGGACGAATGCTCGCTACAGCCCCTGATACATGAAAATGACACATCTGCACACCCGCACGCACGCACGCGCACGCACGCACGCACGCACGCACGCACGCACGCACGCACGCACGCACGCTCGCACGCACGCACGCACGCACGCACGCACGCACGCACGCACGCACGCACGCACGCACGCACGCACGCACGCACGCACGCACGCACGCACGCACGTACGAACGCACGCACGCACGCACGCACGCACGCACGCACGCACGCACGCACGCACACACGCACGCACGCACAATGTGTACAGTGGTACACGCTTTTCATAAGCTTTATGGTGCAACACTGAGCATGCGTCCGTTCTGGTCTGCTGCTGCGGGTTTGTATGTTTGTGCGTGCGTGAGTTTTTGATTAATCTTTCTTTTACGAAAAAACACTGTATTCAGGAAAATTTTGCAGGTGGCTGCAAAAAATGGAGAATATGTGACGCTCCTTTAGGCCCAGTTTGAAAAAACGCGGTATTAAAAGTAGCCACTTCATCAGATGATCAACTTCAGTTTGGACAAACCGCGTATAATCGAACCAAGCGCAGCAACACGTCACATATTCGGCGTTTGTTGTGCGAGCCATCGCACACAGCCACAACACTACCACTATCAATCCACCCTCACAAACTCTTTCATCTCTCTGACGATGCGCATCATTCATTAGGCATCGTATGGATGGACAGGGCACACAGCCAAAGATTCTGCATAAATAATTTCGCTACCCTGCCCATCTTAAATTTTTAATACCTATGTGGTTTGCCCTTACAGTAAGTGATATGCACCATCAATTCACGATCTTGAGTACCAAGTACATTGTATGCCCTACATTCAATCTTCGATTCTCGTTCATCTTTGTTCCGCTTCTGTTAGCCTGTGCCTATGGGCGGAACTGCCATCTGTAGATGTCCAGTCAAGGACAAGGCCCGCTCTCGTCTCTGAGTCAAGGAATGAAAGGCCTCGGTCCTAATGCAGCCTGGACTGCCTTTCCAGTGATCCAAGCGAGCACAACAAACGCCGAATATGTGACGTGTTGCTGCGCTTGGTTCGATTATACACGGTTTGTCCAAACTGAAGTTGATCATCTGATGAAGTGGCTACTTTTAATACCGCGTTTTTCCAAACTGGGCCTAAAGGAGCGTCACATATTCTCCTTTTTTTTGCAGCCACCTGCAAAATTTTCCTTAATATTATTTGCAACCCCCACCCAACTCGCCCGAGTCGTCTCCTCTTTCTTCAGTCGTACAGTCAATTGAGTAAATAAAATCTGCAATCGGCACGATCGAGTCGGCTCGCGGCCAAGTCGTGGGAGTCCAGGTTCTGCACATGCACAAACACCATTGGGTCGTGTCGAGCAGCGTCGGCAGGGAGGTGCTCCTCGTTGACTCCCTCTACACGAACATTATCAAGGAAACGAGGATCAACCTGTGCCAGCTGTACGGAACGAGTGTCGTTGATGGTGAACTCCACGTGACCATAGTCAAGTCTCAAATGCAGACCGGTGGCAGCGACCATGGCTTGTGCGCCATCGCCAACGCGTTCGAGTTGGCTGATGGTAGGGGCCGCAGCATCGGCGACGTCTCGTTCATGCAGGCCATCATGCGCAAGCACCTGACGGACTGCTTTGCGGCTGGCATCATCGAGACCTTCCCCCAAGTCGGCGCAGCCGATGAATACCAAGGCTGGCCGATCCTTTTCGCTGCACAGTACGTGTAGTGATCCATCTGTATTGCTGTGTCGTGTTGTGTCCCAGCTGCCCAGTATGTCTGCGAGCTGTATTGTGCTGTTGTGTTGGATTGTGTAGCAGTTTGTGAGTGCGCGCGATCGGTGTTTGTGTAAGTGTGTTGTGGCGCCACACTTGGGCGATGCATGCTCTATTGTGTGTTAAGTTATGGTGGAATTAGGTTTCGGTGTACAGACGATGGTACAGCAACACCAACAGAGCTCTTGTTGGCTCTTTTTGTGACACGTCTCCAAAAATCTACAACTCATAATTGTTGGCCCCTGGGGGAAACTAAAATGGACAGGTAGATCATAATTGTTGCCCCCATGGGGGCAACAAAAATGGACGATTCATAATTGTTGCCCCCTGGGGGCAACAATTAGGTGGGGGTACCTAAAATGTGACACCGGCTCGATCCCCCTTATAAGATCGTGCCGCTGCGAGCCGCATGTTGAAGGATAGGCCTGCCATCCCGCCCACTCAGCCACTACGAGCCGCGCTCGCGCCGCGGGAGTGCGTATATTGCAGAGTGGGCGGCGGCCCCTTGTCCATTCTCCCACGCCCACCGCCTCCCTCCCTCCCAACTGTTGGCCGCTACGACGGCTCGGTCCTGCAACGCACGTAGTGTGTGTTACATGGTGAACGGAAGACACTGCGTGTATGGGTCTTCAGTCCAGCAGAGAACCGCCGCCGCCCACTCCGCAATCTACGCACTCCCGCGGCGCGAGCGCGGCTCGTAGTGACTGAGTGGGCGGGATCGCAGGCCTATCCTTCAACATGCGGCTCGCAGCGGCACGATCTTATAAGGGGGATCGAGCCGGCCGCGAGCCGACTCGAAAGTCGATTTTATTTACAAAATTGACTGTACTTGCCGAATGGGGTCGTAGCGTTACAGCACGCGTCATCATCGTCACACGACCACATCATTTCTTCATTCATCGTTTCACTGTCGACAAGTCGCACATTGCCACCGGTGATTCCGTCAGAAGGCGCAATTGGGTAGTCGCGCTCCGACCTCAGAATCGTCAGAGGGGCTCGCGTCGCCGGCCAGTCGGTCCGCTCGACGCAGGCGCACTGGCAGTCGTATCTGACCAGCACCTCCACCACGGCCAGACTATGCAGATTCACGGCGGCAGCGACGAAGTCGCGGTAGCAGAAGACGTCCTCTCCGCTTCTATGTAGTTCTAACGAGGACAAAATTGATTCGAAGGTGGCACAGGTTGGGGGCGGCCCAGAGCATCTTGAAGAGAAACTGGCAGCGCGTCGAGCCCTGTCTCGTGGACGCGTAGAAACGGCCGAGGTTGAGGCACGTCAGCGCCCGCAGATGAACGGCCCCAAAGCGATGGTCCTCCTTGTTCGTGTCCCAGTAATAGAGCCGGAGGCGCTCCAACCGAGAAGCGATGTCGTCGGACTAGAAAAGCGTTTTAATTGCCCAAGAAAAATTACTATCTTTTGAATAAAGCACTAAAAGGGAGTGCGCCATCTGGCAGCTGCAGACAGGCAAGGGTGGGTGGGGGCTAAGTTAAAATTCGACGGTACACTTGGTGTATACCAATTCAGAACTTACGTCTGGATCTACATGTCGAGGTTTGAATTGCGCAAAACTCCCGCGAATCGCAACCGATTCGCGTGGCCTATCGGATTCGCAACCGATAGGCCATTGTCTAGAGTTTTGTACCACAAAAGGAAATTTCAATTTTTCTCAGTCAATTTTAGAATTGCTTTACGAACCATGTGTACGTCGGACCGTGAAGGCTGACGGAACATGCAGGCAAGGTGGACGAGACTGGTCCAGTTCGAGTCAGAGGAGAAGGTGATGGTGTAGCTGTTTGGAAACTCCAGACATTCCACGGTTGGCAGTCCACTGTGCAACAGCGACTTTATCTCTTGAGAAAGGAAGGGAAGCACATCCTCGCTGAGAAACGAATCCACCAGTCGAAGGTGACGAAGACCGCGACTGAAAGTTTGAAACCATTAAGGATTGGCTGGGCAGGTCAGTATCACATAAACAACGTTGTTTGCTAAGTGTTTTACTACAAAAAAGACCCTATAATCCATCCCTCATAATTAGCCCCTCTCTGGAGCTTTTTGAGCTTATTAGCCTCCGATATTATAATTGGCCCCCCATCTCTGGGAGGGCGCTGCCCCAACCCAACTACAAAAGTCGACTATTTCCCGCTATTATGTATTGGTAGTAACAGATGAGCATGGGCCGGGCCTGGGCCTGATTCTCTTGGGGTGGGCCGGGCCTGCCTCGTTTTTGGGCAAAAATTCAATAGAAATTTGCGGGCTGGGCCGATTTTTTGCCGGGCTGGGCCGGGATTTCCAGGCCCATGCTCATCTCTATTAGGTACGTCATTTGTGTGTGCTGAACGTCAGAAATGGCCGTATTGACAAAATGATTGTGCCTCCTATGACATTATTCTCGGGTCTGTCTGGCCATGAACCATAAATTCTCCAAGCAACGTACGCACCCCCTCCATGATTCCCCCCCCCCTAATGAACGCCAAGGGCAGCGGATGGGTCGAAAAATGACCCCCCCCCTTTCTAATGAACTCACAGGGGCGCGATTTGGAACACAGCTAAGCCATGATTTGCCGATCAAAACTGGTACTGTCACGCTCTGTTCCATGTTTGGGTCCTGTCGATTGCTTGTACGCACTAAAACTAGAATTAGGTATATGCTTGTATGCACAACGCCCAGTGTTGAAGGAGGTTGAAAGATGATCGCCCAGGGCGGTCATTGGAGGATTTACGGTATGCAGCAGTGGCCCTTAAACCAAAAATGGGAAGGAACCTCCTCATCGCGTCGCACACAAATGGCGAGAGAATCTTCAAGACGGCGTCAGCGAATGAAGGAAGGCGACGATACACATGTTGGCCCCCGACCACCTAAATTTTTAAAAATTTGAAACAAGCTTATGAACAACAGGTTGCACAATGCACATCAATGCTCATTAGCCTTTAATTTTTTGTTGGTTCAGAAAACAAACGTTACTCCAAAGTATTTATAAATCTTAAGAGGGCACGGAATGTTCAGGCAGAATATACAAAACGACTGTGATGGAAACCACTTAGGTGGATACCCTAGGGTCAACCTCGCGGTTTAGGCTTGGGTTGGCGTGAACCAGACCATTGCACCCTTTTCAGTGCTTCAAAACGTGAGGTCACCTTCAGACTAACTTTGAAACAAAATTTGGACGTGACCTTCTGAGGGCCTCTTTCTCGTGAAGCACTGTAAAAGTGTGATGGTCCAATTACACCAACACCAAGCACAAGATGTCTAAAGCACAAGGTGGATATCCCTTGGATATCCATCTCACTCGTTTCTTTAAACAAAATCCGTGCCCATTGTTTTTTATGTTGCCTGAAATTCCATTGAACGCCTACAAAGCTCAAACCGACGCAAACGCTTGCTTGCTGCAAACGCCTGATGCTTAAAGAAATCGAGGATTAAAATGAGGAAATTGATTAAACACGTGAAATTGTATGTAGTTTACAATTGCAGCAATTACTGTAAATCCTCCAATAGTGCCCCCGGGGCACTATTTTTTCAACCTCTCCTTACCCGGGGGCACTATTGGAGGGGGGGCTTCTATTATTTCAACCTAAAATTTTTGAATGGTAATGCTAGTTTTGCTGTCAAAATTGCCGATTTTTCGGTGATTTTGATCACATTTGCCGCATTTAATGATTGATTTACCGCTAATAGTTGCTGAAATGTACTATTATTGGTTAGTAGTAGTGTGTATAAACGATATAAAGGTACCTACCACTATATTTTTGCCCATAAAAGGCACATGGCACAACATACCCCTTACCCCCGGGGGCACTATTGGATGGGGGGGGGGGCTCTATTATTTCAACCTTGCCGTACCCGGGGGCACTATTGGAGGGGGGGGGGGGTTGTATTGGAGGATTTACGGTAGGTGACCACAGCAATTTACCAACCCTGAACGTAAATGAACGTAAGTGCGCGATGGCCCCTCGAGGATTCGACACCAACTGTCGACCGCATGCCTGCAGAAACCTTCTCAGTTTGTCGACCTTCTTGCCATTCCTACTCATCTTCTTCATTTTCAGCAGCTGCTTCAGTCCAAACAGCAATTCCTCGCCCATTCGCCAAACTTCGTCCGTCAGCCAACGCGTGCGGACGCTTCGAATGCCTTTCGCCGACACCAGCTCGATGGTCACACGCAAGCGCGTCAGCTGCAGCAATTCTTCATGGGATTCGGTGCGCTTATATACATGCGGCTGCGTGCGCGCCTGTCACACACCAACCCGAGAACCACCATCACCGCTCCAAGTCAGCTCCACAGTCAGTTCGCGGACATTGACGAGCCAGCCAGTGCTGTTCGAAAAGAGATCAAAAGCGAAACACGCGGCGGTCTCTCTCAACGTCGCGATTTCTCCCAGCGACAGCTCGGCAACCACTTGTTCCAGCGCTCTGCGGGGAAGAAGGCGTTCCATTTTCGCTGTGATCCTGTATACCTAGGTATAGTAGTGCACAGTTGGGCGTCTTGCGCGCCGACGCTCAAAATGCACTTAGCTGATAAGCATACCCAACAGCGACACCAGCATGCATTAGCCTTTCATGCACGGAATAGGACAACTCGCCGCGGGGACAACTCGCCGCCGCCTGTCAGATTGCATCCCTGACAATGCATAGGCTTACAGTACAGACACGCACCCAGAATGCGTACGCAGCAGGGAGGAGGGGGGGGGGGGGTGTACGCTGGGCTGGCGCGGATCCAGTCAGATGCTCGACTTTACCGACGGGCGCGGAGGTGATCAATGATTCGATAACCGAAACGGCGGCAGTTTGAACTGCTTCCCAACAAGAAGCGCGGGTGCTTCCGCTTCCTCTATTGGCCGATCCAGAGATTTGTTTCGGGGGGGGGGGGGGGGCGGCGGAATTTGTGTCGAAAAATTAAATAACAGGCAAATTTTATATTTTAAATAAGCAAAAAGTACCGGTATTTTGATGCTGAAAAGCGGGTCTACTAGGCACGTTTCATCTCCCACTTTCCGCTTTCCCTCCTCCCAGTTTTCCGATTTTGGGTTGGGGGGAATGGGTACATTCCATGCCTGTCTGCCTGCTTTAGATTGCCTTCGGGTGGGCGGTGTCCAACGTTCCAGTGACCTCCGTTTGTACAGTACAGTACAGTAACCTCCGTACAGTAACCTTCCGAATAAGCTATAGCGCGCATACAGTCAGCAGCATGCTTGGGAACTTGAAATAAAAAGTTGGTAGGTAAGTTAGCTTGTAAGTTGAAGTTAGTTATTGAAACGTTAAGCCAACTTTAACTTGAGTTTTCGTAGTCCAAATGAATTGAGCTAACTTTAACTTGAGTTAGACACTCTAAATAACTTGACCAACGCAAGTGAACTTTTTCTAAAGCTAACTTTAAAAAACTTACAAGTTATGTAAAACTTGTGTATACCTACAATATGTACCACGCGCACTCAGCTGCATCTCACGGAAATCCTTCCCTGCCCGTGTAGCCAAAGGTCGACACAATAGTGTCTATTCCTTTCCACGTATAGGTACCTACTGACCTACTGACTGTATTTCAGCCACCCAGCACTTGTCAGTGGCACAGTCGCCAAAACGAGCGTCATCGAGCGAGCACGAGCCAAGACAAGCAAAAGTGACAGCGACAGTACTTACTCAGACAGCAGGCACGCAATTCGTAACACGAACCAACCACGGCGGTACACACAAGAGTAGCAGTAACACAAATGGCACGAAGGCGCAACAATGCGAGTTTAGTGTGTTTTTCTGTAACCTTTTGCTACCAGTGCCTCTAATAGTGGACGGTTCCTCCATTTCCGATATTAAATGCTTAAATAAATAAATTTAGTATGGTGTTTTGACCTTGGTTCATGTTGAAAACCACTCTGTCAAAGAATGTCATTGGAAGGTCGAATAGTACCCCTGGGGCACTATTGGAGAATTTATTGACACTGAAAAGCACTGAAAGTACAGCCTCTCACTGTAGGCCTTGTTGAGAGCTGTATTCGAAGCTGTCACACGCAAGTTTTGTCCGGTTTTTACACACGATAACGAAGCTTGCATTTTGGCTTTCAGCGACTTTCACACGAAAATTCAGTGCAGTGATTTTCGGCGCAAAACAGTGCAACAAAATTATAACTGTAGTATGGCCGAAGCCACCCAGAAAGGCTCTCATTCCATAGTAATACAGGATGGCCCACCCTCCAGTACCGCTCTTTGTCAGCAAATAAGTGCCACGTACGTCAACCGATTTCATTCAAATTTTGAACATTGGTGGTCGACAACGTAACTTAAACTTGCTCACAAGTTTCGCTGCAATCGGATCAGTTTTGTTGAATTTACTGGGTTTAGCCCCGATTTCGGTTGGACGTCGCGTCGCAGACCTGTTTGCTGGCCTCCACGTTCACCATACTTGACTCCTTGCGATTTCTCTGTTTGGGGCATTATGAAGGAAATCGTTTATTCTCAAAAATAGGAAAAAAATGTTGACGAACTGAAGGAGGCCATCGAAAATGCGTTTGCTCATTTCGATGCTGATCTATGCGCAAAAATATGTCGATCCGTGATCAGGCGCTGTGAAAATGCATCGATTGCGATGGTGGTCACTTTGAGCAGTAAAACTGATCCGATTGCATCAAAACTTTGAGCGAGTCTAAGTTAGGTTGTCGACCACCAATGTTCAAAATTTGAATGAAATCGGTCTGCGTACGCGGTACTTATTCGCTGACAAAGAGCGGTACTCGAGGGTGGGCCACCCTGTAGTTTTCCATTTCATTTCTGCAATAGTAAAAAATGTTTTCTAAATCTTGTGCCCTAATTCGGCCCCTTCTGGAACGATCACTAGATCCCTTCTCCTCCTAAAAGACAAAACCATATAAATATGTGGGGTGGGGGTAGAAAATAGGTGGTGGTCGCCAGAATTTGTTTTCACCCCTCCCCCCAAGTGTCCTGTTTTTTACGCGCGGCGAGTTCATATACGGACGGAAAAATTCGTAATGGTCTCTCCGTCCATTCATCCATCCGTTCGTCCGACCGTTTCTCCTTTATGGCTTGACGGATCGGGCCGAAATTTTTTTTGAGCATTTTTAGGACCAATTTGGAGATACAACCTTTTTTAGATTTATTCTAAAAAATTATAAAAAAAAAAAATAAAAAAAAAACATTTAATATTTCTGAGTTCTTGAGCAAAATTTCTGGGTCCTCGAGCAAAATTTCTGGGAAAACACATGCTTAAGGATAGTGTCCAATCTGGGAGGAAAATTTCTGGGTCTGGAAGCAAGATTTCCGGGTCATCGAGCAAAATTTCTGGCTAAATCTGGGAAAACGCATGGTTAAGGATAGGAGCCGGACGTGTACAATCTGGGAGGAATATTTCTGGGCCCAGGAGCAATTTTTGCGGAAAATAACGCGGCTGAAAGGCTGCGTTATTTCCTGCACTGGTGAATGAATGCTAGTGCGTGCGCCAGTACGCGCGTCAGTCCAGCCACCCACATACTCCCTTCTGCTAAACCCCCCCTACCCCGAGGCAGGGTGCCATACGGCAGCGCTAACTCCTTTGGCCCTGTATTGTGGTGGGGAAGGGGCAGCGTGGATGCCTTTAGGGCGCATCAGCACCTAACTGTGTACCACGGATGGACGTGGATGTCGTCCCTCCTGCCTCCTCCATCCGCAATTGCAATGCAGACTTTGGGACTTTCTGAAAAAAGCAAGTTGGTGTAGCCTTTTGCAATGGAACAACAGTCCATTTTGCAATGGAACAAAGGAGACAATAACGGGGCGTCGTATCATTGAAGCTTGTGCGGCGATTTCACCGATTCCAAAGGAATCGGCACTGCTAAAAAAATCGTCCAATCTGTGCAGAAGCACAGAAATTTCGAATGAAAGGCAACAAATTCAAATGAAGTGCTTTTTGAAACGAGCTTGTTTAATCGTAGTTAAAGAATGGGGTGGTACTACGAGAGCATGCGCCATCACACGACCGTATCAATTCGTGATTCATCATGTCACTGTCGTCGAGTCGCACATTGCCTCCGGTGATTCCATCTGAAGGCGTTATTGCGCTGTCGCACTCTGACCTGAGAATCGTCAGCGGGGCTCGAGTCGCCGGCCAGTCGGTGCGCTCGACATTGGCGCAGTCGCCACTGACCACCATCTTCATCACGGCCAGAGTACGCAGATTCACGGAGGGAAGCGACAAAGTCGCTATAGGAGAAGACGTCCGCTCCGCTTCTAGTCTTGACGTTGACATGGTTGACTCGAAGATGGTGCAGGTTCGGGGCTGCCCCAATGATCTTGAAGAGAAACTTGCAGCGCGTCGAACCCTCCCTCGTGACCAGGTGGAGAAATCCAAGGTTCAGGCACGTCAGCGCCCACAGCTGACAAGGCCTGAAGCGCTGGTCCTCCCTCTTCGTGTCCCAGTAATAGAGCCGAAGGCGCTCCAACCGACAAACGAAGTCGTCAGTCTAAAAAAGGGGTTTCAATTGCAGCTACAATGAATGAGAACGAGTCAAAATGGCGATGGAGGAATTGAAAAATCGATTTTTAAATAGTTGTTGAGCATGTCATTAAAGAAATCATAGCTGAGCTCTAAGCCATAAGCTCAGCCTTCGGTCCAATAATTGGTGTTACAGCACTCTTCTTGGGGGAACGACCACCATGTCGCTTTTGCTGAAAGGGCCACTCAAGGGACTGGACCACTTATCTGCCCCATAACTGCACCAAAATAACTTCACAGTTTGGACCACTATACTGCTTTTGGCGAAAGGACCACTACATTTCTATGGGACCACTCAAATGCACAGGCGCCCATTATGCTTGCCTGACCTGAACTCTACTAAAATGTAGCGAATATTTTAAAACGGTTTACAAACCATCTCTACGTCGAATTGTGGATGCCGGAACTGAGGATCGCAGGCGAGGTGGGTCAGACTGGCCCAGTTCGAGTCAGAGGAGAAGGCAATTGTGCTGTTCCGCGGGAGCTCCAGACATTCAACGGTTGGCAGTCCACTCTGCAGCAGCGACTTCATCTCTTTAGAAAGGAAAGGAAGCACATCCTCGCTGAGAAACAAATCCATTAGTCGGAGGTGACGAAGGCCGCAACTGCAAGTTTTTTGTTCACAAGTAAAACTTAAGGAAAATAATGTTGGCACTGCCAAACACAACAAAGGGCCATAAGCCGTGAAGGATTGGTTGGGTTTTGACGCATTTTTTTCCAAATACCAATTTAGACCCTATTTTGGTTTAACAGTTCTCCTGGGATGTACCCCCCTCCCTTCAAAATTTCTTACACCCTCTCCAGCCATGCAAGGAAGTGGGGCACTTTTTCCCTTCAAATCGAAATTCTGAACCTCCTCATCGCGTCGCACACAAATGGCGAGAGAATGTCCAAGACGGCACCAGCGAACGGGGGAAGATGTCGATATACATGTTCGCCCCCAACCACCTAAAATTTAAATTGGAAACAAGCTAATGAACAACAGGTTGCACAACAGCGTTTATTCTCCTTTAAGAATGTTGTTGGTTAAGAATCCATACGCTACTCAAGACTGAGACAGGCCATGGAATATTCAGGTAATTTGGAAAATGAACGTCACGCATTTTGTTAAAATCACTGATAGATACGCTGGAGTCCACCTTGGGCTTTTTAAGCTTGGATTGTTGTGAATCGGACCATTGCATCGCACAGTGCAGAGTGCTTCACAATGTGAGGCCGTCTCCAGACAAATTTTGACCCTAAAATGTGGACTTGATCTTTTGAAAGCCTCCATCTCGTGGTGAGAGCGACTCAAACCATATCTGGGCATCGATCCGCCCAACGCATGCGCACTTGAATTTGTGTTGCCCACTTTCCACATCACTGCACACTATGCTGAGTGAGAGTACCATTTTGAAGAAGCACTGCTAAGGGTGCGATGGTCCGATTCGCACCAAACCAAACGTAGAAGTTCAAGGTGGACCCTAGAGTATCGATGCACTGCCACACGCCATGCATGCTATGCACACGCGGCACTGCTGAAAAGGTCCAGAAAGTGTACACCGTCCAATCCGTGCGAAAGCACAGAAATTTCGAATGAAAGGCAACAAATTCAAATAAAGTGCTTTTTGAACCGAGCTTGTCAGTTTTCCTATGTTGCCTGAAAATTCCATCGAACGCCTCTTAAACTCAAACTACTGTACATACTTTTAAGTAATTGTCTAAAAAGCGTGGATTGTAATGCAAATTGAATTACAATCAAACAACAATTTACCAACCATGAACGTAAAAGACTGCAAGTGGGCGATGGCCCCTTGAGGATTCGACACCAACTGTCGATGACATGCCTGCAGGAATTTTGCTAATTTGTCAACTTTCTTGCCATTCCTACTCATCTTTTTCATCTTCGTCAGCTGCTTCAGTCCGTAAAGGAATTCCTCCCCAGCTCGCCACCCTTCGTCTGTCACCAAATGAGTGCAGCAGACGCTTCGAACGCCCTTCGCTGTCACCAGTTCGATCGTCACACGCAAGCGCGTCAGCTGCATCAATTGATCAACGTGGGATTCAACCATACATGTAACTGGGGGGGTTGGGGGGGGGGGGTTGCCCGCCCCCCCAGCCAGAATTTTACCCCTACCCAGCCCCCCCCCCAGACCCCCCCCAGAATTTTCCTGAAGTTTTCCAACTTGCCAACAATTGTACAAAGTAGTGTACTTTTTGCCTTTCTCAGTGTATTTTGGCCTTAAAACAGCTAAATAACGCTATTTATAGCCTATTTTAAGGCATTTTTGACCTATTTTTGACTGAAAAGTGCCTATTTTGACACTATTTTGGAACATTTTTTTCCCTTCTGGGACCCCCTCCCTCTTCAAATCCGAGTACCCCCCCACGCCCCCCCCCCCCCCAGAAGTCTCTCAGACCCCCCCCCCCACTTCAAAAACCCGGTTACATGTATGGATTCAACGCGCGTATACGGCTGCGTGCGCGTCACCTACCCGAGAGCCACCATCACCGCTCCAAGTCAGCTCCACAATCATTTCGCGGACATTGACGAGCCAGCCAGTGTTGCTCGGAAACAGATCAAAAGCGAAACACGCAGCGGTCTCTCTCAACGCAGCGATTCTTCGCAACGACAGCTCGGCAACCACTTCTTCCAGCTGTAGCACACTGCGGGGAAGCGTGCGTTCCATTTTCGCTAGGATAACGTCGACTCAACGCAATCACTCCTGGAGGCTCTGCTCGCTGCCTTCCGCAGCGCAAAAAAAACGGAAAAAGATCGATACTGCCTTTGCTACTGGTGAGAGGAGCAAATCCAATATGGCGCCCATTGGGCCACGCGCAAAGCGAGGAAAGTCTAGCCGGCGATGCAGCTGTGAAAAAGAGAACACACTTTGACAAAAACGATAAAATGTTGGTTGGTGTTTTTCAATGCGTTTCAGTGTTATATAAAAACTTCTAAATAACACTATAGCGCCTGTTTTGACCCATTTTTTTTCCAAAAATGCTCATGTTGTGTACACATCCTGGTTACATACGTATGTGACGTCTGCGGAAAATTGTGCATTTGCAGTAGGTAACTTCGGCGTACGCATAAAGAGAATGCCACTGCACAGCGGAGTTTTGAAAGTTTTGAAGTGTTTGAAGGTTTATCGCTTTGTAAAACACGGTAGGGACAGTAGGCAGCGTTTGGTTGTCGACAATGCAAGCTTGGTCGCGCTGGTCCGCCTGGCTGTTGCTGACGCTGGTGGCGCCCGGTCGCGTGGACGCGCTGCCCGTGTTCCTCGGGCCTCTGGGCGTGTTTCTCTTCAAGGCGCTCACGGTGGCCAACGTGGGACCGACGGCGCATGAGACGACAAAACTCGTGGGCCAGCTCGAGCCGCTCTTTGGCTCGCTGAAGACGCCCCGGGACGTCCAGAGCCGCGACCGCCCCCTCAAGCTGCTCGCGAGCAAGGGCCTGCTCGGCGAGTACGGCGACCAGATCTCGGCGGCCGTCTGTGCGGTCGAAGGGTTGAAAGTGCATTTCCTCTTGACTCTCCATTGTTGCAAGGTATTCTATGTAGTTACCCCTTAGAGTTGTGACTTCTGCTGACGCCTCCTCTTCTTTCACTGTGTGTACGCGCACTCGACATTAAATACAATGTAGACTGGCTGCAATGGTTACATACTAGCCGCTACAAATAACCACATACCTGTAAAGGTGGGTTTATACTTCGCTCTGTCCGAACACCGTGTAATGACCAATGACATCGCTCTTCAGAACTTTCGGATGTTACCATTCGGATGTTAAGATGTTAGTATTGAAAGATGTTCGTTACCGTACCTGACCAATTTTTTTCCAACTCAAATATTTTCGACTTCGGCAAATCGGCAAATGAGAATCGGCAAAGTGAGGTTTATTTCCAAAAGGCGACGGCTGAAGAGAGCGATTATGGGCCTGGAGATTCTCAAGAGTGTGCCGCGCAACTCGTTGGTGGTATGTGTGCCCCATGTCGACACTGTCGACACCTGTCGACTTTCGGCACTGTCGACAGAGTCGTCTGCCGCCAGCTCCGTCTAATGCGGGTTTTGGACCCAGAGAGGTGCACAGGAATTTCTCCTGGATGGATCGCGAAAAATTCGACGAATTGTAGGAAATATCTCGCCCACCGATTCAGAAGAAAACGACGCACAGGGCTCCAATCTCTGCCGACGAGAGGCTCGCTCGCCATCACCCTCAGGAGTCAGGTCTATTTGTTTCGGTTGCCCCACCACCCCAAAACCCTGGAGGTCGCAGCGGCAGGAAAACATCCGGGATTTTCCCAGAGGGGCGTGCTGTAAATCCTCGGAAATTCTCCCTCCCGTCCCCGCCGCGCCCCGCCATCGTCTATTCCAACCCCCCTCGAAATCTCAAGACAAATTTAGGCGCCCCCCCTCGAAATCGCACAAAAATTTGGGGAGGTGGCGAGGTGGGGGTTTGAATTTGGAACCCTGCCTTTATATGTACAACATAATTCTTCTTTTTTTTTGTGAATCCACAGTTGTCAACATATTTTTGTAATTCAGGGCCCGCTGCGTGGTCGAAAATACTTTTGCTGTTTTGGCGGCGAAGTGGCGCATGTTCCGTCGGCAAATCAAAGCCGGCGGCGGATCCAGAAATAATTTTTTTCGGAGGGGCGGAAGTATTTTGCAGAAGGGGGTAATTTTTGGATGTTGCTGGGCTATTTCAGCGGTAGTTTGGGCACTTTATCGGTCCATTTTCGGCGATTAACAGGTGAAATCGGCAATCGGCCCCGCGGGTGAAAATGTTGCTAATTTCTACCGCCTACAAGCAATTTTATGCGGAAAAGTAGGTCCGCTAGGCACGTTTCTTCTACCACCGCCTAGTCCCCCCCCCCCTAAATTTGTGATTTCGGGAGGGGAGTGGGTCCATTCCCCCCTCTCCCTGGATCCGCCGGCGAATCGAAGCGCCCAGAGACAGTGAACAAGATGGTCAAGGCGTGTGATCATTTGGGAATTGATCGCGTGTCACTCGGCGTTCGCCTTGTCCTCTCTGAGCTGCTGCAGGCGCGTCGTGTCGAGAATGCGGTTGAGTTCCAGCGTCGCCTCGCAGCGCAACTCGTTGTTGGTCAGGTAGCGCAGGCGATCGCCGACAGTCCTGTAAACAAATGCACGAGATGCACTATTCGAACCTGCCCAACTGCACCCCCCCCCTTTCAAATATGCGACCTTGGGGAAATACCAGTGGTGGGGGCACGAGGTGTGTAGGAGGAGGTGGGGGGGGGGGGGTCTCCCTCCAGGATTTTTGGATTTTGTCGGCGGCGGCTGCCGCTTCTCCGCGTCCGTCAGCCCCTCTTTCCCCTCGTCGCCGACTTCAAGCTTCGCTGACGCCAATGACGTCTGCGTTTTCAGGGCCTTTGTGGCACTAAAAATCTCCCAGAACTCATTTCTCACAAAGCTAGGACCGAAAAATTTAAAGCACGCACTTTCCTCAGCTTTCGCCATCTGCAACTTTCCTCGTTCCAAAGTCAAGAGAGAAATGTCGATGGTTTAACATACAAAACGAACAAACTGACACCGTTGTTCTTTCAATTTTTTGAACTGACACAAATGACACCCGCGACGATCAATTGTTGGCATGTTCGTCAATATTTTGGTATCCGAACAAGCGGAAGTATAAAATTGCAATTTGTCATTTTGTGTCATTTATGCAAATTCTGTCAGTACGAACAAAAAATAACGGAGTATAAACCCACCTTAACCGGGTCTGGAAGAGTGGGGGGTGGGGGGTAAATGGCCGAATTCTGGAGGGGGGGGGGGGGGGGTGCTTTGGGGTGTTGGAAAAATAGTGGTGGTAACCCCCAACCCCCAGTTACAGGTATGGCTACAACTGAGGACACCTGCTACAAAGTGCTCCAAAGTGGTTCAACATCGCATTTGTTTCATGAAATACCAAAATGTTGAGAACACTCGGTTGTACAATGATGAATCACATCAATGATGAAACTACAAACTGTTGCATGTCAACCAAAGCCAATGCATGTCACCACAGACCAAGTTTCAGCTCAACAGTTGCTTCAGTCAATTAGAAGCAGCAGCTATGTGCCGAGTATTCCGCAATCGAGCCCCAAACGCGGTGCTTGAGAAGCTGTACTTCGCGTGTATTCTGCCGGCGCTACTGTACGCGGCTGAAATATGGTACCCCGCCACTGACAAGGGGAAGAGTTCTCTAGAAAGGGTTCATCGCATGATGGCGCGGTCGCGAGCCAATAGGTACAACGTCCCGTACAGCGAGCTACTGATCCAATTAGACTGGCGCCCATTATGGAAAGAAGTCTTGGCGCGGAGACTGATTCTCTTCTACAAATTGTACAACAGTATTCACTACGTCCCACCCGACTGTCTGCCTCCCCCTAGTCAAGTTCGTCGAAGTGTTCGTCTTTCACACTCCAAAACGGTGAATCTCAGTGCGCGAACGGTGGCAATCGGAAATCTATTCCTGTACTCTGCAAGTAGACTGTGGAACGCGCTGAGTGAACACGTTGTCAGCCTTCCCTACAATGCGTTCTATAGGTTTGTAAAATCGGGTGAAATCGTTGAATCTCTGGTAGCCCGAAAGTTTGTCAAACCCGTGTGCTTAAGTTGATGATTTGATTCACTCTGAGATCTGATTTTGACGCGGTATGGGTGTGCAATCGGCCTCCCCCCATTGTCACAATGGTGTACGGCTCTACGCTGGGTAAAGGGTTGTCCGAATAAAACGTCCAGTCCAGTCCAGTCCAGCTACAATCAACAGCTACTGAAGTCACTGTGAAATGTCTGCAATGGCACGCTGTACTGGTTAGTGTATGCCAGTTCAATTTGAACACTGCGCTAAGATGAAAAGCATTTGGACATGCTGCACACCAAGTTTCAGCTCAGTAGGTGCTGCATCTGCATCCTGTGTGAATGCCAAGCCAAGTCAAGGCGGCAACGGTCAAGTGACGGTCCCTCTGTTCAGTTTCACGACAAATCGCGACTGTTGTCGCGAACGTAACGAGAGGTGCATTCCTTTCTGTTTACAGGGAGTCCGGGACGGGCCATGTCAGGGGCGCAGACGCGAGCCCACGCGCCAGCCAGCAACGCTGGCGAGCGCTGTCGTGGTACGACGTCGACGTACGTCGGTCGCTCGCGCGGCGGTGAAACCTGCAGCTCGCGGCCGCCTCTGCCTCCGTTAGGGCAGAGGTTCTGCGCTCGCTGATCCACGCGCTGCGTTGCGACGGCGTGAATGCGTATGCAGATGCGCCGAGAAGGACTGTAAGAAACAATTGGACGCGACGCGACTCCTCCAGAGTGAGACGTCAGCCGCTGCCCCTCTCGCGGCGGCTGCCTGTGAAAAAAGAGGCCTGCCTATGCTACGCATGTAAAGTGTTCGTCTACGTATGCGACCCCGAACAATGTGTTTTGATATTGGAATGTTTTTTTCTCTAAATCGATGAGCAATAAATATGAAACTCTGTGTGTGGGTAGCATTTGACTCTGTAAATCTCGGCAATGTGGTTTGAATGAAAGATTTGCCACTAAACCTGATTGATCAGACCATGTTAGTGAAAAAAGAGGCATGCCTATGCTACGCATGTAAAGTGTTCGTCCACGTATGCGACCCCGAACAATGTGTTTTGATATTGGAATGTTTTTCTCTAAATCGATGAGCAATAAATATGAAACTGTGAGTGTGTGGGTAGCATTTGACTCTGTGAATCTCGGCATGTAGTTTTGAGTGAATGTTTTGCATTAAACTGACTAAACCCAAACCGAAACCGAACTAAACCGTTCTTGCCCAGCAAGGGAGAACTCGAACCCCCGACCTCTGGTCAGTAATCAAACGCCTTGTGGCTACGCCTCAGCCCCAACAGAGAATGCGGCATTTTTGGTGCAGTGCATCTGTGTTTTGTAGGCTTCCTCCTCCCTTCGCGTTGTAGAAGGCGCTGTTTGCTGCTTCGGTCCCTTTTCCCTATAAAAATACGCAGTTGTTATTGTTTGCGCAGCAGCTCTGGAATTTCTCACCGACCCTCACCTGGCAACCGTTGGCGGCAGCCCTGCTGTCAGGGACGCCCTGAGCCGGCGTGGCGGAAATTGCTGCTCCGCCAATTCTCACCGGAGGCTTTGGCAGCGACGCCTTTTGCCCTCGCCCGCCGCCGCCGCCGTGTGCACGAGCGAATTTCTCCAGATCTACCTGCGTCGCGACGGCGGGCGCGTTCCGCTTCCTTCGCGCCGAGGCTCAAGGGCGCGATGCGGCTGGGGTTGGGGTGAGGGGCGTGGGGCGGGGGGCGGGGGTCAGATAACCGTCGTAGGTCGACAGGGGCGGACTGGCTGTCAGCATCTGCATGAAGCGACGCTCGAAAATACAGTACGCGCCCTCAAACAGCCGACAGGTGCGCGAGGCAGGCGTCGTACTAAGGCCTATGGCTCTCCAGGTGTGGTGATACGACGCCGGCTGGACGTTGTTCGATTGGTGTCTGCACAATACGTGCTGCATCCATCGCAGATGCATTGTGTAGTC
>JASAMY010002224.1:0-32128 GCA_030248085.1 Paralinhomoeus sp. GSCO2_6 | reverse complement strand
GCCGTCCTAGTTCCAGAGCGTGAGTGCGGCCCAACTCACGGCAATGGGCCATTGCGCGCACCCGGGACAAGGCGCGTGGCCAGTCGCCGATAACACAGAAGCAAGCGACCCCGCAACTTTTGGTGCGACATTGCGTCCGCCCCGCGCGCGCCTCGGACCGGGCAGGACAGCCGCGGGGCGGAGCGCACGGGGCGCCCTCTCGACGGATACGTCCCGGCGTTGCAGGGAGCGCGTTCGGGCAGATTTTTTTTTGCAGACGCGCAAACTCCCTACCCCGACGGTGCATGCACGGATGACGCGCCAGGACGCGCCGTCTCGGTACCACTAAGTCATTCTCAATGCTGTTGCGCGTACCTTCACGCCAGGCGGTTCGCGTGCTATGAAGCCAACAAGAAGACCGGAGCGTCGTCTCAGAACAGTAGCCAGACTTGACGGCTAACACTCGGGGCGCACCACTACTCGGGTGCATGCAAGAATGGGTTAGTGCCCCGGCCTAAGCCTGGATGTCCAGCCTCTACTGTCACACCCATCCGATACTGTACATACCGGTATGTACCTAATGAGCACGGCGCGGTCCCCGGTTTGTGTCATTTATCACTGCCAGCTTGATCAGTTCGGTTCGATTTGATCACTCATTTTGACGCAAGTAGCTAACTGATCAGCTCTCCTTGAACTCAAGTGCTCCCAACGCGACCAGGCAGAATGAGCTGATAAAAACAACACCCCTTAATTTGGCGACCTTGACTCAAATTTGACCCTCAACAGTCCCCCCACCCCTTTTTTTTTTTTGACGCAAGACCACGGTCCTCCCTTGTTATCGTTTCCTTCCATGCTTGGGTGTGTACTCGTACATGGGCGTGTGGGGTTCCGCAATATGCTTGCGTGTGTGCAAGCACCGCAACGTGAGCTCGCGTGAGAGTGTGCGCACACGTGACGCTAAGGCCTTGTTTTTTTTATACACAGGTGCCTTGAAAGGGCTCCGTGAGGTAGGGTAGCACAGAATGTTTTGGTTGTGTCCAAATTTCAATATAGTGGGACCGCTATGAGAAAATTGTATTGTTTTGTTGTGTGACGACTATTGAACACCTTCGACAAGTCCCGCCCAAACTGATACCGGTCGTTGGGCTTACCGAGGTTACGCAGCAACCCAAAGTGGGTCAGCGTCTGCTTGGGCCCACTATTTCCATTCTATAAACCCAGCTAAACGCATGGTGGCTAGCTTTGCATAGCGGCTCCTTCTTGTGGCTGGGAAGGAAGACGAATGTGTTGCCAGCAGCTTATGATATCCTGGTTTGTAGGCCTAGTATTTGTAATACACAAAGTCGTTCGATGCTCTGACACTCTTTCGGTTAGTCCTGCCTGTAAAGTTCCATATCTACAGATGATGACTGCATCCCCCTCTGCATTGCCGTGACATTTCGCTTCCACAAGAGTCTGTAGACATTACATTCCTTCTTGGGGCTGTTGTCCTTTCCCCGTTGAGTTCTGTAATTGCCAAGCAACGCGTACAAGAAATGGTTAACTCTGCCGTTATTCACTGTAAATCCATTGCTGTGTTCCATGGCATCGAACACAGCGTTGGCTGTGATAAAAGCGCGTTCAAGAGTCGGACCCATTAGCGTACGAGGAGGCCAAACGGCCCCGGGCGGGGCCTGGGGCGACAAGTCATTTTTTATTGTCGTTTTGCGTTTCAATCAGTCAGTCGTGCGCGCACGCACACACGCACGCACACGCACACTCAATCGCTTTTGCGTGTCAGGGTCAATGATATGATTCAGAAGTCCTCCGCGGTGGACGTCCCACCTCGGCTACATTTCGGTGGCGTTTATCGTCGTATTCACGAAATATGCGCCCATTCTCATTAAGCAGGCTGCTTTTTTTGTACCGCTTAACAAGCGCAATCTAGGTTGTTGAGTGGCGCTTACGCGTTCGGTTAGAAGAGCACGGCACTCGCAGGCGCCATAGCACAGGAATGAATTTTGCACCGAGGTTGCACTCTCAACACCGACCCAATGATCCACCACCACAATTGTCGGATGAGGCAAGCTGCTATTCAATGCAGAATATAACCAAAAGAAAACTGTACATCTTATCTTCTCTTTGCAATCTGGAAATTGGCGGAGCATTGATCTGACTCTGTGCTTAGATTCTACCTCGCGCCCGTCTTTCGTTTCCGCGCTACCTGCTGGCGTCTGAGCACGCGAATGATGTGAAGATCGTGGATTGAGAGACAGAAGCTACGATAAATAATGTTCTCACACTGAAACATACCATGCTGAAAATGCGAGGCACTCTGTATATAGCATGATTGTGTATTTGCTTTTGCTTTTCCTAGTTGTTTTTTGTTTGTGTCAAATGTAAACGGCCACAAAATATATTTTTGAGCAATACAAATACTGGGACAAATATAAAGTCGTGCTGTGACAAATATAGTCAAGTGCAAACTACCTCATACTTCTCGGCCACAAAAAAGCAACTTGTTGCCCAAACGCGAATTTCCACGGGACAGTATCTCGAAGAAATTGGAACGCCTTGACCCCGGTGACCAGCGCTTTCTTCGTTTTGGGGCGCTCACCACGTCTTTTCGACTGGGCGGGGCTCTTCGGCTGGGACTTGCGTCGACTTTTCCCAATCGGAACCCCTTTAGCGAGAACACCCCACAGCGCGCGCTGCACTAACGCTTGGACCTGTGCGGTGAGGGAGGAGGGGCTTGAATACGGTATGTCATCTTTTCTTTTCGAGAAGTACAGTATGACATAGACGACACTCGCACCTTCGCGCCACCCACCCAGCGCGCTAAACACACAGAATGCGTATTCCAAGGCAAGTGTTCAGCAGTGCGGCCGCTCCAAAGCAGAGCGTTCCACGCCGCGGCAAGGCCAGACGTGGTCGAGGAATCCCACGCAGAGACGCATGGAATCAAATGAGTAGGGACTTCGCGTTGGCTCTACACGCAGTGCTGCGTTTGTTCATTGCCAGGCAAAAATTCTGGGGAACTCAGACCTACAGAGCGCAGATTGCGCGCGCTCCGCGTTCCGGGCAGTGGGTTCCCCACATGCCAGCCGCTTCAGCGGCGATCGCAATAAACGACTCGCAAGCTGGGCGCAAAGCCGGGCGTGAGTGCTCTATTATTACGGGAATCGTATGACCAGTTTCACCGAATTTTTTCCCAAAGCCACTTCGGAATGTCCAAACGCGTCGGCTCTGCTTTGCCCCCGGGAGTGATTACGACCACGGCGACAAGATGTTGGCAAGAGAGTGCCACAGAGAAGCCGGCGACCATGGCTGGAGCGGCAGGCGCCGCTCCCATCAGGACGAACTCTGCTGACTAGCTTCCTTTCTGATCATGCTGCCAGCGAGCAATGCGAGGCATGCAGCGCCTCTAGACAATAAACGCCGAACAGGTGCCAAAGCAGGACTGCAGCAGCAAGGCGGGCGGCAGTGCAAAGTCCCTGTAGCGCTTTCGTGGACATGGGTCCGACAGAAAAAAAAAATAGTGAGAGAAATTGTCGATAAACCGCAATTTTGTGCACTAGCAGCACCAACGAAATTGCTTTTGAAGCTGAACTTTAACTCAGCCGAGTCAATTTTGTTGAATGGGTTGAGCCTCAGGCAAGTTTTATGGTGTCCGCTCTCAAGTTTCCCCTAACAAACATAGATCAGTTGTTTGTGCTCGAAAATCAAATTGTGCATGATAATGCACAATGCGATTGTGCATGGAATATTGATAACATACTGTGATTTTTTAAATTGCACATTTGGTTGAGATGTGGAGGCTGTACAGCTGCATATTTTAATTAGAAACTCTTTAATTAAAAGGATCGACTCACATCAGAACTGCACTTCTACCTTTCATAAATAGTAGCAGCACATTGGAGAAGAACTGTCGCTCGTCTTCGCCCATGTGCTGCTACTATTTATGAAAGGTAGAAGTGCCAGTTCTGATGTGAGTCGATCCTTTTAATTAAAGAGTTTCTAATTTAAATATGCAGCTGTACAGCCTCCACATCTCAACCAAATGTGCAATTTGAATTCACAGTATGTTATCAATATTCCATGCACAATCGCATTGTGCATTATCATGCACAATTTGATTTTCGACACAAACAACTGATCTATGTTTGTCAGAGAAAGTTGGAGCAAACACCCATAAAACTCAAAATTGCGTAGTGGTAGGCTTCAAACCCATTCAACAAAATTAAAGCTGGCTGAGTTGAGTTAAGGCGTTGGCTTCGAGAGCGGAACACCCACGGAGTAGCGGTCGTGGCTTCGATTCGTGATTGTGCTAGTGCACAAAATTGCGGTTTCGTGGTCAATCAACATTCTCTCACTATTTTTTTTCTGTCGAACTCACCCCATGTCCACACCAAACAGGACACCTTACAGGGACTTTGCACTGCCACCGCCTTGCTGCTGCAGTACTGCTTTGGCACTTGTTCGGCGTTTATGCTACTAGAGGCGCTGCATGCCTACAGCATACTCACTGGCATGATCAGAAAAGGAAGCTTAGTCAGCAAGTTCGCCTTGGTCCTGATGGGAGCAGTCGCCTCCGCTCCAGCCATGGTCGCCATCTCTGCTGTACACTCTCCTGCCAACATCTTGTCGCCGTGGTCGTAAGTCGCTCCCGGCAAAGCAGAGCCGACGCATTTGGACATTTTCAAAATCACTTTGAGATGCTGGCTGAACTGGTCATACGATTCCGTGATGATGAGCACTGCAGCGCCGCTTACCGTCAGCTTGGTCGTTGCTGCGATCGCCGCTGAAGCGGCTGGCATGTGGGACAAGGCTCCGCTGCCCGGACACTCGACGCAACAGCGCAATCTCGCTCTGTAAGTTTGAGCTTCCAGAATTTTCTGGCAATTGAACAAAGCGCCATTTTACACTGCGTGTAGAGCCAACGCGAAGTCCCTACTCATTTTGATTCCAATACACTACTCTGCGTGGATTCTGGGCAGTCTGGCCTTGCACAGCATGAACTTGTTCTGCTTTGGAGCGGCCGCACTGCTGAACACTTGCCTTGGATACGGCATTCTGCTGTTTCACGCGCTGGGTAGCACAAAGGTGCGATGCTCCGTCTGTCATACTGTACTTCTCGAAAAGAAAAGAGATGACATACCGTATTCGACCCTCACCTCCTCACCACAGGTCCAAGCGTTAGTGCAGCGCATCTGGCTGTCGCTAAAGGGGTTCCGATTGGAAAAGTCAACGGCAAGTCCAGCGGAAACCAGCCATGCGAAAACCGGCCGAATCGGAGTGGTAGTAGCCAAAACGAAGAAAGCGCTGGTCACCAGATTCAAGGCGTTCAAATTCTTCGAGATACGCTGATCTCCATGAAATTCAGGGCATTTAGGGCAACAAGTTGCTTTTTTGTCGCCGACAGTTATGGTAGTTGCACTTGACTATATTTGTCACAGCACGACTTATATTCTTCCCAGTATTTGTATTGCTCGAAAATATATTTTGCTGGCATTTTCCAACATTCAACAGCAAACAAAAAACAACTAGGAAACACAAAAACAAAAGCAAATACACAATCATGTACATGTATACAGGTGCCTCAGCGTTGGCGTGGTATGTACAATTCAGTGTGAGAACATTATTTATCGTAGCTTCTGTCTCTCAATCCACGATCTTCACATGCAGTTCACATCTGCAGACGCCAGCAGCGTAGCACGGAAACGAAAGACGCGCGCAAGGTAGAATCTAAGCACAAGTCAATCAAAATGTCCGCCAACGGTCTACCAAACAACTGCAGAGAGAAGATAAGATGGTACAGTTCTCTTTTGGTTATATTCTGCATTGAATCGCACTTGTCATCGACAAGTTGTAGGTAGAAGAAGCCGGCGCAGTAGCCGAGCAGCAGTAGTTGGGTCATGCCTTGAGAGTAGAGCCTCAGTGGACTGATTCCTGTGCTATGGCGCCTCGAGTGCCGTGCTCTTCTAACCGAACGCGTAAGCGCCACTGACAACACTAGATTGGCCACTGTAACGGTACAAAACGAGAGCAGCGCGGCTGCGCTAATGAGAATGGGCGCATATTCCGTGAATACGACGATAAACGCCACCGATGTCACGATAGGAACGTCCACCGCCAAAAGAGACTTCTGAATCATATCACATTGACCTGACACGGGAAAAAGCAATTGATGTGCGTGCGTGCGTGTGTGCGTGCGCACGACTGACTAATTGAAACGCAAAACGACAATAAAAAATGACTTGTCACCCCACCCACCCAGCAGTTTGCAGTGCAGGCCCACCTCTGGTACGCTAATGGTGCAACTATTGAACGCGCTTTTATCACAGCCAACGCTGTGTTCGATGCCATGGAACACAGCAATGGAATTACAGTGAATAACCGCAAGTTAACCATTTCTTGTACGCGTTGCCCCGTTTGGCAGAATTGCAGGAACTCAACAGTGAAAGGGAGCAACAGCCCAAGAAAGAATGTAATGTCTGCCAGACTCTTGTGGAAGCGAAATGTCCACGGCAATGCAGAGGGAGTGATGCAGTCATCATCTGTAGATATGGAACTTTACAGGCAGGACTAAACCAAAAGAGTGTCAGACAGTCGAACGACTTTGTGTCTACAAATACGGCTACGCGGTAGAAACCGGCCAGACTGCATAACTGCTGGCAACGCATTCGTCTTCCTTCCCAGCCACAAGGCAGAGGAGTGCAGTATCAGCAACAGTGTCACCAGCGACATGTAAAGTTTGACTGTGATGTATAGAATGGAATAATAACCAAGCAGACGCTGACCACCTTTGATTTGTGCAGTAGGGTTCTCGGTCAGTTCAATGCCAACGACCGTGTCATTTGGGCAGACTTGTCGAAGGTGTTCAATAGTCGCTCGCGCGACGAACGATACAAATTTCTCATAGCAGGACTTCATGCTCCACTCCTGTTGAAACTGGACAGCAACCAAAATGCAGCAAACGTTGGAGAAAAGTTCAATACAAAGGAGAGCTGTGCTACCTACCTCACGGACCCCCTTTCAAGGCACCTGTATATATACCGACAGACCTCACGTTCACATCTGCGCACACTCTCACACAAGCTCACGTTGCATACTTTTAGGTACTTGCACACACGCAAGCATATTGCAGAAATTACACGCCCATGTACATACACACCCAAGCATGGAAGGAACGAATTGGCGAGGGAGACCGTGACCCATTTACATTGGGGAGAAAGGGTGAGGGACTGTTGAGGGTCAAATTTCAAGTAGAGGTGGCCCAATTAGAGGGTGTTGTTTTTATCAGCTCATTCTCCTGGTCGCATCAACACTTGAGTTCAAGGAGAGCTGATCGGCTTCAGGAAAGCTGCTTGCACACTGATGAGATGAGAGGGAGTGGAAAACAGGCATAGTGAACCGAACTGAGATGAGCTGGCAGTGATAAATGACACAAACCGAGACAGGCACCATTCTCATCTCATTAGGTACATACCGGTATGTACAGTATCGGATGGCGCTTGTGTCAACAGTAGAGGCTGGACATCCCAGGGCTTAGGCCGGGGCACTAACCCATTCTAATGCACCCGAGTAGTGGTGCGCCGAGTAACTGTTAGCCGTCGAGTCTGGCTCTTGTTCTAGACGACGCTCAGCGCCTGTAGTCTTCTTTGTTGGCTTCATCAGCACGCGAACCGCCTGGCGTGAACATCCGCAACAGCATTGAAATGACTTAGTGGTACCGACACATCCTGATCACATCATACAATGTGCATGCACCGTCGTAGGAGCATGCTTTGCGCGTCTGCAAAAAAGGTGTCCGACGTAGGTACACCTCCTGACGCAGACGTTGGCCGGCTCCATTCAAAAAGGGCGCCCTACGCTCACCACAGGGTGTCCTACAAGATCTAGAGCGGCGCACGGGCGGACGAAGGATATTGCTTGTCGCACCAAAAAAGTTGCGGGTCGTTTGCTTCTGTGTTTTATCGCGGCGACTGGCCAGGCAGGGCCTTGTCCATTGCGCGCAATGGCCCATTGCCGTAACATTGGGCCGTAACATAAGCACTCTACGAACTTAGACTGCACATTTACAGTAGTTTTGAAGAGTGAAGTAAGCACAAACCGGTAGCAATGCACTATCTCCACTGTATCGTTTTCACAACGACCGAATGCACTGCACTGCACGCGGCAAACTGCATTGCTCGCACTTCTGTTTGTGTCTCTCAACGCATTGCGGGCGCGCCATTGACGCTATACTTATCAAGTTTTAGTTTTCACGCTGGCTCATTCTTTGTTTCTACTGTTAAGTGTATTGCTTGCCGCATACGCGTCTGTAACATCTGTAAACAGAAAGTAGTGTGCAAAGAGCGAAGAGGATGGAGAAATCGTTAACTGACAAGTACCCCATCGTGATAGTCTGCGTGGTCGTCGGAGTCATCGCCCTTTTCTGCCTCCTCTGCAGCTGTGCCATCTGCCTCAGCCGATTCGTTCCGGTTTTCATGACAAGAGAACTCTTCACAACTTCTCAACTGAAGAGTTTCCAACACGAACGTCTTCCTGACCTGACAGTACCACTAGGGAGCGGTTGTCTCTGTAGAATTAGCGGAGCAAAGCCAGTCTGGTCAAATGGGCTGGTCCAAATTTCCAAATTTTATGAAATTGTGATCTGTTCAGCTGCAGGCCGCACCTGGGAGTCACCACGGCACGCCAGTTCCCACTCTTCCAACTTAGGGAATTGTAAATTCTACGAGACATTTCAACTTAAACCTCCGAAATTTGAACGAAGGCAGTGTCGTACATAGATCGTACATAGGGGGGGGGGAAGGGGGAGGAGGGAGACGACGAAAAATGGTCAATGCATCAAATTCGTTTGCAGCTACACGAAAATGTACAAGAGAAAAGGCAAGTATAGAGGCAGGTCCTACTCGGGCGGCTTCAGCGACGGCGGAGGAGACGGGGCGGCGTCGAAAACCGCACAAAAATCAATATTTTGATATTATGAATTCGCTAGATCCTCCAACACAGCACATCTGCACGTTTGGTTACTTTTCACTCGGTAAAACGTGCCCAGTTCAGCACTGTCAAAGGATCGATTCTCTATTGAATTTAATCTGCTGTAGTAATTCGGCAAGAAAAGACGTTCCCGACGTTGCCCCCAGGTGGAGACTTTGACGCGGGTGGTGGAGATGACGGCGGCGGTGGAGGTGGGGACGACGGCGGAGGCGGTGGAGACGACGGAGGCGGCGGCGGTGAATGAAATTGCTCCTCATCACTTCCTCCCAAGCTGCAACCTCAGCTCCTATCGCGCTGCCTACTACTCGTCCTATCAGGCAAAAGAGAGACCACTGTGAAGCCGTCTATTTGCACAACATGACAACGTCCAACAGGGGCTACTGAAACTTAATCATTTGTTAGACTCAGGCTCAGCTAGGTAGTAGATAGATGTGCTCTAAGCAAGTTTTATGCGCGCAGCTTTTGAACCTAGTCACTAATTCAAAAATATGTGGTCGTGGTTTCCCTTCTGCCTCAAGATATCATGGACGCCGAAGCATCCACGAATCAGCTGCATCGGCCAGTACTCTACGCTCATACAAGACAGCGAAGGAATTGTCACAAGATTCTGAGTTGTGAATTGTGATGACAGTTTAGCGCGTTGCACGATTAGGGTTTCACTCGTGTGGAAATATTCGCGCAAGAAATCTGGTGATGGAAACTCCAACTGAAAAAGAGACAAACGAGCACCTTTTGCTTTTGGAAATCAAAAAGCTTGGTGCGTTACCGGTGCTCAACTGGAAACAAACGATGCTCAACTGCAAGTACGGTACCGCCCAATTCAAATACGAGTACGTGCAACGTGCTAATCGTACAAGTTCGTATAGATAAAAATGTGCAAAATATACGGAATATATACAAAATTCCTCGGGCCATGGCGTTGTCTGTATGCGGCGCACCTTGCGGCGGCGGCGACGATGACACGCAAATGCACCTTCTTACGCGAATAAATACTTAATGAGATTCGCATAAACAGACGTGCAATGCGAACGAGGCGCATGAGATCACGAGTCACCACGTCTGCCGGTCGTAAACAGCAGGTAGGCTTCCTGGCTGTCGAAGGCGGCCCAGTCGGCGTCGGCGCCAAGCTGCACGACGCTGCTGTCGTTGAACCGCCACCAGGAGCCCAGCTCGTCGACTAAGCAGTCCGCCGTGTAGTGGCCGCTGTCGACGCTCGCCCCCCAGTGGTACTACACAACAAACCAGCAGCTGTGGTGAATGTCATGTCACTCAACGTAAAAATGAGCGCGCACTTACGACGACACTTCTCAGTCGGTACTTTATCGGCAGTGGAGTGGGCCTTGCTGCGCGACAGCGGCGTTGACGAAGGGCGCGACGTCCAACTGCTTGGGCACGTCCACCGCAACGCCCACCTTGTTCAAGTTCGCGTCAAACCTACAATTCAGTGGCAAAGCAAAGCGTCTGATTGGCATACAGGGAATCGTTCAATGACACCGTTTGAGGTGGACGGCCAGGCACGGCGGCGGAACACCCAGGCTCAGCTGGCCGGTGCGGCGGTCGGTGGCGGCGCAGCTGGGGCAGGTGTCGTCAGTGCGCGCCTCAGGGTCGAAGTAGGCGTTCAAGCAGTCCTCTGAGAACGGGAAGATCTGCACACCTGAACACGCATTCTCGTTGGGATACCTGAAGTGACGATGGCTCGGATGCCAGCCCCAAGGACAGCTCTGTGATGGCATCCATGTTGAAGACCTCGGCGCCGCACGCCTCACAACGAACGCACGTGCACAGGACGCCCTATGGCAAGGTAAATTAGCGTTTGTGCTTGACGTGGGCAAATAAAAATGCATACTTTGAAGACGTCGCCGACCGCTGAGCACTTGGAGCTGGAGAAGAGTCGGCTGATGAGCGCGTCGTCGTTGGCGCCGAGCAGGCTGGCCGCGTGCAGTCGCTGCACCGTCGCCTGGGCCGAGGCCGTCAGCCGCTCGCCCGTCGCGGCCATCAGCTCCCAGTCGACGCACTCGACGAGCAGGTTGAACAGCTCCTGGGCGTCGTGCTGCCGGCTTCTGTCAGCAAAGCCCCACGCCGCCGGAAGGGAGCTCTGAAGAGGAAACGCCGTGAGAAAGCGGCCGACACGCTAGAGGCTTACCAGAAGCTCTGTCAGCTCGGCTGGGGTCTTGCGCCGCAGCGACTGCAGGATCGAGACGAGGCTGTCGAGCCCACAGTCGACGCTTTTGCCCACAGTGTGGCCGGTCAGCTCCTAGAAACAAAAGAAAATGTACAATTACAATCATTTCATTTACAAAGTGAATGCCGTACGCTGATTTCTTGGGCGGCTGGACGTGCCACTCCGCATTTCTTCCAAGATCTCGCGCACATCTTCCCGAGCCCACACCTCCAGCTCGATCTTGCGCTTCATGCCTTCATCACTTGAGTGGGTTCAATCAAATGTAACAGCCGAAGACAAAACCAATATGGCGCAGTTGCGATGTGCAGTTGAATTTGAATATTCGCTTCGTGTTCGCACATATAAAAACACGCAATTCAGCGTAGGATACGGGTGTCCGGCTGCTGTCCGGCTGGAGTTGAGCATCGCCAACATGCGAAAAGCTTTTGATCAAACATTTGCGTTTCTTAGTCACGATGTAAATAGCGCGCAAATTTGAAATTGCCTCACTTTGTGCGTGCGCATATTTTTAATTTTTTTTTAAATTTTTTGGCAGAAGAATGGACGAGTCTGTGGAGGAGGTACAAGTCGTCGGAAATTGCAACGGCCGCCCGCGGTTGCGAGGCGGCAGACAAGCGAATGACACTTGGACTCTGGACTGCATTTTGGAGAGAAAAATTGGCAAAAATCAGGTTTTGCTGCGCAACCACTTGAAACGCCCAGAATTTAGCAAATTTAGGAAGAATTGTACAGCGTCCAGTTGCGCGCGAACGGCGGCGAACGACGCAAGGCGTGGAGAGGCAGCGCGGAGTTGACGAAGAATTTTGAAAATTTTAGAAAATTGCGAGATGAATTTTTAAAGTCGCAGGAGTGTCTTCTTGGCAAAAGCAGAGAGGAAATCGCGAGCTGCCTTCGCGAAAGGCTCAGCGGCTTCTACGGAGGCGCCTTTAGCGTGTTGGACGCGCTCGAAATAGCCAAGAAGAAAGATGTGGTGCGCTGGTCTATTTGGTGGGCGGTTCCCAGAACTCCCCAAATTCCATTTATTACTTTCTCCCCCCCCCCCTCCCTCACTCAGCTGGAGCAGAGGTGTAACTGACCATCGAAGCTAGGGGCGGGGGAGGTGAATCTCGGATTTTTCATTTCGGCGTGACCTCCACGGCCAAATTTGATACAATTTCTCATTTTCCAGCCTCAGTAATGACCTAGATGCTGAAAATGATCGTGTATGCTGAAAACACAGCGCCGCAGGCAAAATTTGGTGAATTTTTTTACCAAAAACGCGTTCGAAAGACTCCTCTATAGGTGCGTAAAATACAGTGCTGCAGGCCTGCAGTCAGTGCAGGATTGACTAAAGCTGGGGGTGGTGGTTGGTTGGTCCTACTTTTCGTGCAGGATTGACCGAAGCTGGGGGTGGTGGGGTGACCCCTACCTACACTCTACCCAGTTACACCCATACCTGTAAACGGGTCTGGAAGAGTGGGGGGGGGGGGTAAACGGCCGAATTCTGGGGGTGTCTGGAGCAAAAAGTGGGGGGTAGCTGGCCATTCTTTGAGTTATACTGGTACTTTTTGGTCAAAAAAGGGTATAAATAGCGTCTAAACAGTGTTATTTAGCTGTTTTTTGGTCATATAACACTGAAAAGCACGGAAATACACCAACATTTACTCACTTTTATCATCTTAGACAGAGTGAAAATCCCTTGGGAAAATTCTGCCGGGGGGGTGTTGAAAAAATTGTGGGTGGGTGGTAGACCCCCCCCCCCAGTTACAGGCATAGGTGTAGATTGGTCCAAAAGCCAGGGGGGGGGGTCTCTGGGTGTTTCGAGGGGAGGGTCTTTCGCCATCCCGGCTCGCCATCCCGGATCGGATATTTTTTTTGGGGGGGGGGGTCGAAGTAGAAGATTTCGCACAAAAATAGCGCGTAAATCGGTGCTTTTTGGTCTAAAATGTGTCAAAACAACGCATAAATAGCACTTTTTAAGCGTTTTTTGGGTCACAGTACACTGAAAATGAAACAAAAACACGCATCTTTACCCATTTTTTTTTAATGTTTCCCGCAAGTCATCTGGGATGGCGATGGCCAGGGGGGGGGGGGCCTCACTCCCGCAAAAAAGCGAGGCAGCTCGAGCCAAGGAGGGGGAGGGTGAACTCCTCCTAGACCCACCCTGAGCGCACCTATGGTTACAGGTATGGTTACACCTATGAGGTGTGGCACGCACGGTATCAGTGGGTGTAATCCATCAGTGAGCATTTAGCACTGAACAAGTGGTCCCATATTACGGTTGTACGCTGACGCGTACACCCTGATAGTTCCTCTTCTCCTGTTCACCCATTTCTTTTCAGTTCCGCGTCCGTTTCGAAGTGGACGCGAAGGCGGTGAAATTGGCGCATTCGAGGGCGCTGTCGGAGTGGGCTGCGGAATTCAACCTGAAAGTGGCGCAGTTTTTCAAGAACGCTCCCGAGATCACCGTGGAGAATCGCGTGGACTTCGAGCTGCCTCCCAGCGGCTTCTCCTACGCGCCCCACATGGTCCTGCCCAAGGACCACGTCTTTGAACACTCCCTAGAGTCCTGCACCTGCAAGGGAGGCACAGACTGCGCCAGGTCTCCCTATGTCCATCTCTGTCCATCTCTGAGTCCATGCATGATCGTCAGAGTGTGTGTGTGTGTGTGCGTGCGTGCGTGTGTGTGTGTGTGTGTGTGTGTGTGTGTGTGTGTGTGTGTGTGTGTGTGTGTGTGTGTGTGTGTGTGTGTGTGTGTACGAGCCAGTTTGTTGGCGTAGGTCATGGGCATACAAATAGCCTCCTTTTTTCTCAATCTGTGGGAATGGGTCAAACTACGGTCTCTGAATAGCGCTAATCTGCTGTTTTACGAATTACGATCGAAAACACTGAAAAGGATAGTCGAAAGGATCATTTTGTGTTGAAAACCTTAGAAAAATACGGGGACATAAGTTCAGTTAAGGAGGGGGGAGGGTAAAGGAAGGGGATGGACGGGCATTGGTCCACCCGTTTTTTGGGTCTGACCCCCCCCCCCCCCACCCTCCTGACGATTGCCAAGCCTGAATATTCCCGGGAAACGCCCTCTCCAGCTAGATAAGATTGCGTGTTTGTTTTGCGTTTTTTTTTTGTAAAAACACGCAACGTTACCCCATTTTTTTATTTTTATGAATTTATCCTGCTTCCCGGCTCCCGTAATTTATCCGGGATGGCTATGGACGCTGGACAGGGAGGGGTTTGCTCCGCAAAAAAGCGAGACGGCCATGGCCAGAGTGGAGGGTGCCCGCCCCCTGACCCCACCTATGGTCCATGGGTGGTTGTCACCCCGTTCTGATCTCACGAACATCGCGTTGCCCCTAGGAATTGCGTGCCCCGGACCAGCGACGCTGCAGAGTCGGCGGCGGGGGGTAGCGACGGGGGCTGTTGTCCCGCGCTGTGCGGCCAGTCGGCGTTGGCCTACGACCCTGACGGTCGGCTGCAGATCGACCCCAATGCCGAACAGGTCGAGCCCATCTACGAATGCAACTCCAGGTATATCTGCTCATTATCGTATCATCACGCTCAATTGATTTGCATTTGTTACCTTGATGAACAACTGAACACAGTATGTTCAAACAATGGTGTGTGCGTAGCAGTGAATGCTGGACTGGAAGAAAGCCATTTTGACCGCCAATGTTTGGGCAAATTTGCACTGAAATTGTATAGTTCCTAACCATGGATCTGCTCGTTCAGCCTTGTACGTTGTACATATTTTTTTTACGCAACCCTAGTCGGTTCTATTGACGATGGACGTTGCGTTGTCAGCCACCACCACTCCCAGCCACCATTTGAGGCCACTATCTCGTTCATTTGCGACGGTTCAGTTGTGGCTGCGCCAGTCGGGAGCGCGACGCGTGTCCCAACCGCGTGGTGCAGCGCGGCCGTACGGTGTCGCTGTGCATCTACAGGACGAAGCGCATGGGCTGGGGCCTCAAGACGCGACAGCCCATCAAGAAGGGCTCCTTTGTCACCACGTACGCGGGCGAGGTGCGTGCGCTGCAGCCTTGCACCACACACACCCACAACACACACGCACACACGCACGCACGCGCACGCACACGCGCGCACGCACGCACGCACGCACGCACACACGCACGCGCACGCGCACGCACGCACGCACACACGCACGCACTGAGCACCTGAATGAATCTCTGCATTCCTCCCCTGACCTTGTTGGAGCATTCTCAGTGAAACTCGCGACCGCCAATTTTTTTGGAATCAATCAACTGGGTACGAATCGGCATCTCATTTATGTGGCTGGCCCTCAAATGAGTTGCTAAAGGCGGTGTGGTTTTTTGAAAACGAGCGATGCAGATGAAGTTGTTACCTCCGAAAGGCATCATCTGTTGCTGTGAAAAAGTCTGTAAAAAGATGAACGTGCCTTAAAAAGCTGACATTCTGGGAATGTTGCCTAAACGCTATTTTAAATTACATAGTTTTTATGAAACATTCAGCTCCACGGGTCAATCGTCTCCCCAAGCTCTCTCCTTTTTTCGCTTAATGGTAAACTAAACCTTTCCCAGACCCAACCCTTTCACTTCCCCTTCAGCCCCACTGTTGGAAGGTTGGTAAATGAGCGCTTCCCTTGAACTGTGCACAACTATTTGCTATGCATGGTGAGGAGGGTGGGCACCAGTGGCGTAGCCAAGGGAGGGGGTAGGGGGGGGGGGTATACCCCTCCCCGAGATGATGTGAAGCCCAAAAAATGTAACAGGGTCCACCCTGTTGCAAAAATGCCCGGGCGAAAAAAGAGAGAGAGAAAGCATTTTAGCTCGCTTGTGAGGTTAAAAATGCTCAAAAGTAGCTCAAAATTGGTTAAAATTGCTCAAAAGTGACCCAAAATAGGTTAAAATTTCTCGAAAGTAGCCCAAAATAGGTTCAAAATGCTCGAAAGTAGCCCAAAATCTCAAAATTTTCGCCTGCGTCGCAACAGGGGGGACCCTGTTAAAAAGTTGGAAACTGTACCCCCTCCCGAGACAAAATCCTGGCTACGCCACTGGTGGGCACAGAACCCTGGAGCCCTCCCCCCCCCCCCTTCCCTTCCTGCGACACCCTTTGTGCTCTCACGACACCGCACGGCACGGCACTACACGGCACGGCTAGTTAGTTTGGTCTGTTTCAACAGTCGTCTGGACGCGTAGGCGGTCGTTGCAGCGCGTGGCGGCGGCGGAGGCGCGTCGGCGGTCGGCGCGCGTGGAGGTGGAGGCGGCTGCGTACCTCTTTGACCTCAACTACCACGCAGCGCCGCCTGACTACTCGCTCGACTTTCGCTTCCACGGCAACGAGAGCCGCTTCCTCAATCACTCCGTGAGTGCGCATTGCGGGGGGGGGGGGGGGTACGGGGCACGCAAGAGGTGCACACACACACACACACACACACACACCCACACACACACACACACACACACACACACACACACACACACACACACACACACACACACACACCACAGACACACAAAGTGGATTGTGCGCAGTGCAGTGCGATCCGAACCTGACGTCGCTGCTCGTGTGGACGGAGTGTCAGGACCCGCATAGTCCCACGGTGGCGCTCTTCGCCAGCCGCGACATCGAGGCGCACACGCAGCTCAGCGTCGACTACAACCTCATGACCCCTGAACGACGTGAGTTTTGGAACAGCAGCCATTGGCTACAGCGCTCTACCTACACTCTCTAAATAAGTTTTCCTCGGTTGAAGCGCTCTTTTGAGTTTTCCGACCATTCTTTTGGACGGAGGCATGGAACTACCCGTATCTGGCATGGCATGGGTCGCGTTCCACCTAATTACATTCGCATTTTGAGCTACCGTTTGATTGTTGGGTGGGGTGTGGCTGAGGCGCAGTTGTATTCATCTGTCACCTAATTAACTTTTGACAAGTTGACATCTTACAAGTTACAAGAACCGTGATTTATGCATCGTTCGTCATTCATTTTTCTTCTAGAGATTTCCGAAGCGAAAGCCAAAGAGCTGGAGGCGCGCGGAGGGCGCGTGTTTTGGTGTCGATGCGGCAGCTCCAACTGTCGCCGCGTGCTCTGGGTGGGCAAGCAGAGTTGAAGGTGCAAAGTGGCTGACACTTCAGGCTGACAGGAAGGTTCAAGTCTGGCCCCTACGGGATTTGTAGGTTGCAGCTAGGAAGGAATTTTTGCGTATTGTCACGGCCTTTGTTTTGAGACCGCTTTGGAGTGAAGGAAGTGTAGTGTGTATGGAATGACTGAATGAGAGACGCATGCGCACGCACGCCCAACCACAGACATACTTGTAGGAACCTATGGCGGCCTGATTTCTATTTTTTTTTTCTGTTTTGATAAAATTTTTGAGTGCTTTATCAAAAGACACTGCACATGCTATCATCAATGCTGAAGCGGTGTATGGTGATGGTAAGGTCCTAGTTGTCTAAGGTGTGTTGTTGTAAGCTCTCTAAGGCTGAGGTGCCGCTGGTTGGCTTGAAGGTTGTTCCTACAGTATGGTACTCACTGTAATTTTCGGTCCATGCGGAGCAGTTTGTATGTTTTAGGCGGTTAGTAGTTGCGTTTATGGCACGCTAAGGTGGTGCGGTTTGCGGCATGTAACTGGATCTGCACACAGCTTACCAACAGTCGGTGCGTTCTCGACTGTTCACCGCTACCATTGTAGTTTTTTGCTGGGGTGCGAGTCGTTCAGTAGTTCCTACAAAGCAATAAGAACAAAAGTGATGCGAGGAGTTCTACTGACGGCGACTGCTGTGCTGTTGACAGCACTCGGCGGCCAAGTGTGTCGAGCAGGCGATGACAAGCTACTTGAAAGGGTCGACCAACTCACAAAGGAAATGGAACTACTGAGCCAGCAACTCAGGTGCTACTTGCATCGTTTACTGCTTGGTTGCTAAAGAACGTCGGCTAAGAGACCGCCATAGCTCCACATCGGATGGACAAAATCAAATCGCATTTCTCAGCAGCATTCGACATACCCCTGCAAACTTCTGCACAATTCGAACCACCTTTCTTCGTGCCGCGTATCGTATAGTAATCAGGGTGTACGCGTCAGCGTACAACCCTAATATGTGACAACTTCTCAATGCGGGTTTTTGAATTTTCGATCGCCTATAACTTTTGATTGACTGAACGGATTTTGGCGCGTTATAGCTCAAATGAACCGCCTTCTTCTGGGGCATCGAACGCGCCATAACGCGTTTCCTTGTTTTGCTGTAAATGGGCGATACTTCCAAAAATGTTGTGAAATCGCGGGTTTTTTCTTTTTTTCGTGTTCTCTGCCACTTTTTTGGACCGCCGCTCCTGAACGCCGCGACCGATTGGGCTGAAACTTGGCGTGGGTACGCAGTCTATGATGGCAATTTTAACCTAGAATCCATTTGCTTCTAGTTGCTTTCAATCTTGAGTTATGGCCGATTTTGCCCAATTTTTTGGACAGCCGTTTTTTCGGCCAAAATTTTGTTCGCTATAGGCGCCTCAACCGCTCACCACAGAGATTCGCTATAATGGTGAAAGTTGATTCCCCACACATGTAGTAAAGGGTGTTTTTTTTAAACTGCACAATTTATTTTTTGAATAACTTTCTATTCCCTGATCCGATCACCGTGAAATTTGAACCAAAGACGCCCAAGACTTTAGGGTTTTGTCTAGAATAGGAATTTTCGAAATCGGATTTGTATCCATGAAGTAACGGTCGTTCGAACGCGAGGTCCAAATTTCCCCATTTTGACTGGGGGCTCTCACGCTCTCACATGCTTCTCTTCTTGGCCAATCTGCTAAATGCTTGGGGATGTGTGCAAAATTGAGCTGCCTACAAGATGGCATTAACCTTTTCGAGCCAGTTTTTATGCGTGCAAAGTTGCAGATCAAAACACTGAAAATCAAATTTTCTCCACACACTCTAAAAAATTAAAGGTTGTTAGATTCTGTAAAACATGGGTGGCTTAGAACCGCCTCAGCTTACTCATTCGATTGACAGTACATTCTGTGCAATCGTTGTTTTTCGGATGTTCATTTCAGACTTTAAAGAAAGCATTTTGGTGACAAAAGGCTCAGCCATGCGTGATTTAGCATCACATTTGAATTTGTCCAGTTATACTGCCAATTCCAAAACTGGCTTAAAAAGGTTAATGCCATCTTGTAGGCAGCTCAATTTCGCACACATCCCCAAGCTTTTAGCAGATTGGCCAAGAAGAGGAGCATGTGAGAGCGTGAGAGCCCCCAGTCAAAATGGGGAAATTTGGACCTCGCGTTCGAACGACCATTACTTCATGGATACAAATCCGATTTCGAAAATTTTTTTTCTAGACAAAACCCTAAAGTCTTGGGCGTCTTTGGTTCAAATTTCACAGTGATCGGATAAGGGAATAGAAAGTTATTCAAAAAATAAATTGTGCAGTTTGAAAAAAACACCCTATATTTCCCGTTGAGCAAATTTTGCGGCTCTGACGTTCATGTCGCCAGAGCCGAATTTTTTCATAGTTGCGACAAGAGTAAAACCCCATTTTTCTTTGATTTTTGTAAACATTAGGCCAAGGGGAGTCCTCGGTAAGTCAATGTTTTGAAATTCTATCACTGGATAATGAGATATGAGCTCCTGTACCTTCAAAAAATGATTTTTTTTTAATATTTTTTTTTAATAATTTTTTTGTTAAAGTAATTGGGATGAAACTTTGCAAGCATGCGCTGTATAGAATCAGAAATTAATCCTCAAATGGATTCTGCCTAAATGCCCACAAGCTTGAGATCTGGAACACTTAGTAACGTTGGGTCTTGGACAACCGATCGAGACTGCTCACTGTAAAATAGTCCGCCACTGTAAAATAGTGCGACACTTGTGTAGGTTGGTTCCGAGCAATGTTGACTGCAGACGTTGCGATTGCAGACAGATAAACGAGAAGGTGATTCGTCTGAAGAGCATCAAGGAAAACGGCGTGCCCGGGAGCATGGGACGCAAAGGTTGCAGATTTGTTGGAGAACTTTGTCTACCGTATGTCGGCTGAGGCATTTAATCCAATTCATCTCGTTGATTAGCTCGTGCGGTAGACTGTGTACATTGTACGTGTTGTTTTCTTATGCGTAAATTCCACGGTGTAATCGAGTCGATTCGGCAGTTGCAGTATTGGCACGGTAGTGCTATTTCTTTTCGCTTGAGGAACACAACACCAACAGAGCACCAATCCTGTTTAGGAGAGCAAGGCAGAGATGGAGCAAACGGCGTAATAGGTCGTCCAGGTAATGTCGTTGTGTTGTGCGTGTGTGCGTGCGTGAAACGTTGGTCATTTCATTTCAGGGGCGCCTGCGTATCGCGGGGCGGCGGGGCTACCGGGATCGGATGGTGCGGAGGGTGCTAAAGGAAACCCTGGTACAGCAGCTGCTATGCGTTTTTGTGCATGCTTCTATGTGAATGTGGTGGTGGCCCTGTTAACACTCACTTGGGAAGTCGTCTTTGGGTGGCGCTTACTATTTGGGGGGTGGACAGTGGGCAGTGGGGGCTGGCGGAGGAAGGAGCGCATATCCTGGGCGGAGGCACTTCGCATAATAAGTTTCACTGCGTCTACGTTGTACACTATTGGAATGCACACTGCTAAAAAGAGTGACTGCAATTTCAGGACTGCCAGGACTCGCTGGCCTTAAAGGAGTTGCAGGCATAAAGGGTGCCCATGGCGTCCCAGGGCCGAAGGGCGAGGACGGAGACAAGGGTCCGAAGGGGGACAAGGGCAACAGCCTCCACTGAGTGATTGACTAGTCACACCGGGCGCCGTTCTTGCAAGTGTGACTTTTTGACTTTTCCGAACCGAAGCGAATCCGTGCCAGGTGGCGCCCTTCTGCCTTCCCCATTGTTTGACATTGTCGACGCCTGCAGAGTGTATTTGGGATTGCACTGCGCCAACAGATTACAAATTCTTCAGTTCGAAGGAGGTTTACAGAAAGCGTTGTTACTGGGGCGGCATACTTGTAACCGGGTCTGGAAGAGTGGGGGGGGGGGGGGGTAAATGGCCGAATTCTGGGGGAGAGTGTCTGGAGCAAAAAGGGGTGGGGGTAGCTGGCCATTCATTGAGTTATACTGGTACTTTTTGCTCAAAAATGGGTATAAATAGGGTCTAAACAGTGTTATTTAGCTGTTTAACGGTCATATAACACTGAAAAGCACTGAAATACACCAACATGCACTCACTTTTATCGTTTTAGACAGAGTGAAAATCCCTTGGAAAAATTCTAGGGGGTGGGGGGTTGCAAAATTCTGCGCCCCCCCAACCCACCCACCCCCCAAGTTACAGGTATGTGGGGCGGTGCTCGAGCACGAAGAAAGAAAGACAATCTAGGAAAACAACACTTCTTTGCACTTGAGTGTGTGTGTCTAAGCGCTCGTCCCCGCGGCGTCCGTCGTCAGATCGGTAAAGCCAAGGAATCTCGTCGCCACCTGGCGTGGGTCTGTCCACAGGCAGGTGGCTGGCAAAGGCGGGCCTGCGACTGCTGGGCAGCTGAGAAAGTGGGTGGTGTCATGGGGTGTCGCCGCACAGTTTGGACAGGTGTTGCTGATCGTAGGGTGCAGCTGGCTCTGATAGTCATTGAGGAGCGTGCAATGTCCAGATCGGAGTTGTGCCAGTCGACAGCGGACCAGGCGAGGCAGCGCCTGCTCCGTCGCACTGATTCTGGGGGGGCGTTGGCCGAGGACTCGGTTTGGCTGGGCCAGGCCCATCGCCTCTGACACCGCGCTCGTGTGCAGACTCGTGAGGCCTGCTTTGTAAGTTCCTGCCAGCAGGTGGCGGGTCGCGCCACCGTACCTTGTAAAGATGTTGTGTCTCAGTCGGGTGGGATGTGGCCCCAGCGCCAGAGCGCTCAGTGGATGGCCAGGTCGGTGGCAGCCCAGTGAGAACTGCTTGCATAACAGTTCCGTGTGGGCGCGTAGTGGTAGGACGCGCGTCTCGTCGTGAAGATGGTCGATGCTGCTCATTCGGTGGCAGCCAGTGGCCACACGTAAAGCTGCCGACTGTACCCGCTGCAGGCGGCTCCAGGCATTGTCAGACACGTTGGGAGCCCACGCCGGAGCGGCATGCTCCAGGACGGGCCGGACCACGGCTTTGTAGGCCGTGGTGAGGACCTCCTTAGTCGCACCCCAGCTGGTGCCCGCCAAGGCTTTCAGCATTGAATTGCGCTTGGAGCCAGAGTCAATCGCCAGTTTGACATGTGCCTCGTAGGAGAGGCGGCAGTCTAGCTGCAGGCCCAGCACTTTCATTGTCGGGCTTGGCGGGACTGGGCTGCTGTTGATCGCGATGTGCGGGTCTGTCTTCGCCTCTGCTGCGAAGGTGGTAAAGATTGATGTTTGGGATTTTGGTGCGCTGACCGACAGATAGCGTGCCTGGAGAAAGTCCGTCAGTTTTGGGAGGTAGGCATTCAGGGCCGCCGCACACGCAGGGATATTCTTGTCAGTCGCGACGACGGTGATGTCGTCAGCGTATGCCGTCACCTCCAGTGGGGGTGGGGGCAGGGGCATGTCCGCCAGATAGAGGTTGAAGAGTGTCGGGCTGAGCGCGCTGCCCTGGGGCACGCCCGTGCGCACCTTGCGCGACCGAGAGTGCGTGTCGTTGTAAAGGGTCCGCGCTGTCCGCCCCGCCAGATATAGGCGGACAGCCACCGAACCGTGCCTCGTGGCAGCTGCGAGTTCAGCAGTTGGCCCCTGAGCTTGTCGAGGTCGACGCAGTCGAATGCCTTTGACAGGTCTAGGGCCACCGCGACGCTGCGAAGGGCTGGCTTGGGTCTGTTAAAGCCAGTGGTTATATCTTGTTGGTGATCTGCACCAATGCCGTGGAGGTGCTTCTCATCGGTCGGAAGCCGTGCTGATAGTCTGGGAGAGGGATCATCTGCAGGTAAGGCAATAATAGCTTCTCCATCACTTGAGTCTTTGCATCACATCCATCTTTGCACTTGAGTCGCTTGCGTGGGTGTGCTTGCTGCCTTGATATTTGCGCCATTGTGTCGCAGCGTGATCCTCCCGTCGGAATTGTCGTGCGGCAAAAGTTATGAGTCGACACTGGTGAGGCCGCAGAGTGTATACATACTTAAGTGGGCATCCGTGTCACGCGCCTGATGGAGCGAGTGACGTGGCGAAGAAAACGCCGAAGGAATGTCGAGCTGGCGACTTTTCCCCCGAGGGACCGAGTGACGACGAAGGGAGCGCTGTTGTCGGGCGGTGTTTTGCAATCGTCGCACCATTCCGCAAGGCTGCGCGTCCGTCGAGCCTCGTGCGGCCGCGCCACACCGAGTTCGGTCGAACTGGGCTAGAGTGGCACACTGTGGTTCACTCGGCTAACGAAAGGTCAAGAAGCTGTTGAGATGAAAAGATTCGCGCGCCTAGCGACGACATTGCTTCTCTTTTCTCAGCCTGCTCTCTGCTGCTTCTCAGGTTGGATAGTACCGTGGTACGGGTTAGAGTGAGCGTTTGAGCTGTGGGTGACGAACTTTGTGGGCCTACACTGTGGCCCAAAAAATGTGATAGACGGCACTTTGCCAGTCTTGTTCTCGGGACCAGAGGGTCCGATTGAGCTTAAGTGTTTTAACATGACATACGTCAATACGTTCTGCGCCTACACGCCGAATTTTATTAAATTCTGTTGAGCGCCCCTCAAACGGCAGCATTTCTACTAGAGTTGGGCGTGTATTTTTTCAAACGTATTTTTTCAAAAAAATACACGTATTTTTTTTTAAAAATACGTCGCCGCCTGTATCTTATTTTTAAAAAGTACGGTCGTAGTCGTAATCGTAAGGCCATAGTGGTAAATCGGAGTCGTAAGCGCGTATTTTGTTGGGTCAACCTGCAATAAATAATAAAACATTCATTGTTAATCAGTGTACCCAACATCAAAAGAGCATATATGTTATGTGGGTGGAGTAGACGAGACGATCACATATTCTTATGACGCTTAGGTTTTGCTTATGACAGGTTGCGGACGCAGCGGACGCGGACCCAACAATTGGTTCTGCTAGCTTCATTGCTAGCTTTTGCTATTGCTAGCTCCTCCCTGCGCCCACAATCTCTACGTCGCGCCCTGTGTCGCGTTCTTAGCTGCGCGGCCCATTGCTCACTATGTTGGATGCCAAATCTCCTGGTCGCTCATTACTCCGCTTATGCACCACTCACCCACACACTCACCTCTCACACACACACACGTACGCACACACACTAGTGCACATTCATTTGCGTGCTTGCGCAGTTTTACAGCGTTCGACCTTCTTTATGTACCGATTCTAAGCTTTGGGCACTTTGCTGATGGCTTATAATGAGGTATGGTACATGTACATATGTACTCTAAAAAAATACAAAAGATACGTATTTTTTCAAAAAAATACCGTATTTTTTTAAAAAAATACGTCGGTCGAAAGTCAAAACGTATTTTTCCCAACTCTAATTTCTACTAAAGCAATGTCGAAAATCGAGTGTTTTTTTCATTTCAAACCTCCAAGATTTGAATGAAGGCAGTAACATAATTCCCATAAATATCAGCTAAACGCACTATGTGGTACCTGCCTAACTGTAGTCCTAACTGAAATCGACTGTTTTTTTTAAATTAAAACGGTTCTTCAGTTTTTTTTTTTTTGGTTTGGCGTTTTCTTGGATGTTCGAATCCTAAACCCGCATTTTTAAATGGGATGTTCACGTTTTACAGCAATTTTCGCGCCACGCTACGAAATGTAATTGAATGCATTGAAATGATGCAGAGCAAGTTGACGCGTGTTGCGACAAAATTTGTGCTCATCAGACGTGCTCATCACGAGAAACACTCGATTTTTGGTATTGTGTTAGTAGAAATGCTGCCGTTTGAGCGGCGCTCAACGGAATTTGATAAAATCCGGCGTGCCAGCGCAGAACGTATTGAGGTATGCCATGTTAAAATTTGTGCTCAATCGGATCATCTGGTCCCGAGAACGAGACAGGCAAACTGGCGTATATCACTTTTTTTGGGCCACAGCGTATATGAACGACATAGTGTACAGTATGTGCCGATATGTGCAGAAAACATACGGGTAACACCAGTCCAAGTTTTTCCCGTACTTAGAGCCCCCAGGTGTTACACGGAAAACTGCTGTTTTCGGGGAGAAAAAAATCCCAATCATGTAGCGTCGTCACGGCGTGTATTCGGAGAATGGCTTTCGTAAAACGAAAAATGTATTCGGAAAATTTTGGTGTTAGTTGCATGATCAAGGCGTGATGCCAAGAGGCAACTCGCCCAGCAGAACTCGTGCAATGCTTAGCGAACAGTGGAGGGTTGTGAAAACTGATGGCATTAAAACAATTATTGAGTAAAGTTGCTAACTGCCATGTGCAAAATGCTAATTCCAGGAAATGTTTGTCATCGCAATCGACCGTTTCTCACCCCTCTCTCCTTCCTGCTTCTCTTGATGAGTTTTTTGTCGGTTACTTCGCCGCCAAGATAACGTTTTCTCAATACGAAAAGTTTAGAATTGACTCTATGTACATTCATCTCCTTCGAAAGATAAACTCCCAAATATAACGCCATAGCGTTATAATCAGGAACTGTTTGCGATTATTATATTTGGAGGGGTGTTAGGTATACAGGAAAACCCGGTACCTATAGGAGGTATACAATACCTACCTACCTACTAGTATGTATATACATACAGTACAGAGACACACACACACGCACACGCACACACGCACACACACAAACACACACGCACACACACACACACACACACACACACACACATACACACACACACACACACACACACACACACACACACACACACACACACACATGTATATGTACATTGTATTTGACGCACCTTCTGGACCATGATGAAGTGAGATGCCGTTGACACGGTCCTGACACAGAGCTCAATTTGATATAGTGTCGGTGAGCGCATGGTCAAATGAAGCGGATGGAACTGGTACGGATCAGCCAAGCGTAGACAGCCGAGCGGCCAAGGGCAGACAGCCTCTGGCGGAGCTTCTGGAGACGGTCACAAGAGTTCACTTTGAGCGTCAAGTTGACTTGTTCACGGATGCGCACAAGGAGGAGGTGGTGCGTAATTGAAACTTTTAGTTTCAGTATATTTTAATTTGGACGGTAAAAGCGTAAGCATCGTTTTGCAATGAGGAATGACGAAACTAAGGGGAATTAACCATGTGATGTGACTACACAGGGACCGATTCGCTTACGGAAATGCATTCAATGAATGGGCTTCGCCATTGTAGATGAGTTTGTTGGCCCGAGACGACTCGGTGAGATGCGAGGCGCCAACGTTCGCCTGTGACCGCCACTCGCCCTACCGCGACCTCAACGGCGCCTGCAATCACCTCTTCGACACGCGTTGGGCGGCCTCGGGAACCGGAAGCGCCATGACGACCATGGAGCGCGTCCTGCCTCCCGTGTATGAGGACGGTGTGTGTGCCAGGCATGCGATGTATCAAATTCAAATGCGTTGCATTCAAGTCAACCGCCGAGTGTTGTTGCGGTCTGTCTCGCAGGAGTGAGTGCGCCGCGTTCGCGGACACTGGATGGCGGCGCTCTGCCGTCTCCGCGCGCGGTCACGGAGGCGGCGGTGCCCATGGACGTGAGGGGCGTTGACCACGAACACAGTCTGCTCCTCATGCAGTGGGCACAGTTCGTCAGTCACGACCTGGCCTTCAGTCCTATTGCCACTGGTGCAGCCCGCTCACTTCAACGTGACTACGCAGAAACGCAGCCATTCTTGTATGTAACATGTGTGTAGATGTGGATGGTGCTGAGTTGGATTGCTCGCGCTGCGACGCGCCCGACCCAAACTGCTATCCAATCCCCATCCCAAGCACGTGTGGAGCCCCACAACGATGCCTGCCATTTACAAGAACGCAAGCTGCTCAGGAGACAAGAGGCTCTTTCTATTTGTCGCACAGTATCAGAATTAAACGTTAAATCGGCTGATCACACGATGCATACATAGGTGCTCGCCAACAACTGTCGCGACCGACGTCGTTCTTGGACGGCTCAGTCGTCTATGGCAGTAGTGAGGAGGAGCTCGCAAGGCTCCTGTCAAACGACTCAGCTCATCAGCTGAAGACCGACGATTCTGGCATGCTTCCACGGGATAGGCATCATCCCATGTGCAAAGAAGGCGCCGCTGAGAAGGGACACTTCTGCTTCGCAGCAGGTTGACGATACCCCTCTGAACTCACCGGTGGCGCAAAATCGCAAATGACATGCTCATCCTCAGTACCTAGTTGTTGTTTTTGTTGTTGTTGTTGTTGTTGTTGTCGTCGTCGTCGTCGTCGTCGTCGTCGTCGTCGTCGTCGTCGTCGTCGTCGTCGTCGTCGTCGTCGTGGTTGTGGTCGTCGTCGTCGTCGTCGTCGTCGTCGTCGTCGTCGTCGTCGTCGTCGTCGTCGTCGTGGTCGTCGTCGTCGTCGTCGTCGTCGTCGTCGTCGTCGTCGTCGTCGTCGTCGTCGTCGTCGTCGTCGTCGTCGTCGTCGTTTTCGTTGTTTGATTAAGCTGTTTCATAATTAACCGTCTTCCCATCGGTCTCGGTCTCGGTCTTCGCTGTTTATTTGTGTCGTTTTTGGTCGCTGTTTCTTCGCGGATTGATATCGCGGCTCCTCAGGTGTACTCCATCGCTTCCAAAAGCGAAGCGCTGGTGCAGCTGAAGATAGCGCGCTCAAGATACGCTTTAAAGCGCGCGTTCAAACGAAGCCGGAGACAACGCGTTGTCAATTTGGAATGGGTAAAAAAGACCGAGACCGAGATTGATACCGATTAGAAGACCGTTAATTGCAAATCAGCCTTTAGGGGAAGCTGTCAATGGCCGATGTGTATATTTACCGGTATATTTAGCATGCCCATTTCCATGACCCCTTCCCGTCTAGAGCCGCATGGTAATTAGCTGAAGACGTTCGGAAGACCGCCATCTGTAATCTACGGCAGCGACAGCACGAGAAAACGCACAGATAGAGAAAGAGTTCATACCATAAACCCTATAATTAGCCCCCCTCATAATTAGCCTTCCCTATAATTATACAGCCTCCTAAGACTAGGTACTTTGAGTTTATAAGCCCTCCTCCCCTATAATTTAGCCCCCTCCCTGAATGGACCATCGTCTGAAACGCAAAATTTTCCATGTCTGGGGTGTATGTATGGTCGCGTATGTGTATGTACGTATGCATGTACATGTACCTATGCGCATGTGAGACTGTGTGAGAGTGTATTAGAGTACACTCTCAGAGTATCCGCCGATATTATTTGCGCATCGATCGGCAAAAAGGTCACTAGGTACCTACATTAGAAGAGGTATCCTGTGCATATATCGTGTATTAGTGCAGATGCAGATGTGCAGATCCTATGCGCGCTAGTTGGTCGTCCATGTCTCCTCCAACAGCGCACCGGTTCGTATATGCTAGTGACGCTGGTGAAGTGCTAACTTTATTTGCTCGTTTGCTAACTTTATTTGCATTTTTGCAATGCAACACCAGTGCATAATGTATCTACTTACAAATGCGCCTTGCGTACGTGTGTGTATGTGTGTATGTGTGTGGGCAAGAGGTAAACTCGCGAACCGCTTGACGTACGTGGTCGTGCGATAGCTCGATGGAGTCCTTGCAACCCAGAGATGGTCATGGGCAAGGTCGATTTTTGATATGCAAATTCATGCAGTAGTTACGGCGCATTTTTAAATGTTGCAGCACAGATTAACACTACCAAACGAATTGCACATGGATGAATTGCATATCAAATGACTCGCCTCGACGTCACGATCATTTGCATGTGCTCCCGCATAATTATGCAAATGTATACTGTAGTTGTGGTACATTGTACATTGTACTGTACATTGTAGCTTGCCTAATTGGGAAACTTCCAGAACGGGTGCAGGCACGCACGCACGCACACACACACGTACGTGCACGCACGCACGCACGCATGCTCGAACGCACGCACGCACGCACGCACGCACGCACGCACGCACGCACGAACGCACGCCCGGGAGTGCACGAACGCACGCACAGGAGTGCGCGCGCGCACGCACCCACGCCAAGCATGCACGCACGCACCCACGCCAAGCACGCACGCACGCACGCACGCACGCACACACGCATGTGGCCGCACGCACGCACGCACGTACGCACGCATGCACGCACGCAGACGCGTGCAGGCACGCACGCATGTGCGCGCACGCACGCACGTGCACGCACGCACGCACGCACGCACGTGCACGCACGCACGGGCACGCACGCACGTGCACGCACGCACGCACGCGCGCACGCATGTGCACGCACGCACGCACGAACGGGAGTGCACGCACGCATGCATGGGAGTGCACGCATGCACGCACGCACGCACGCACGCACGCACGCACGTTCACGCACGCACGTACATGCACGCACGCACGCACGCACGCACGCGCGTACGCACGCACGGGAGTGCACGCACGTGCACGTATGCACGCACGGGAATGCACACACGTACACGCACGCAGGCACGCACGGGATTGCACGCACGCACGCACGCACGCGCTTTCGCACTCACGCTCGCACGCACGCACGCACATACACACACGCACGCACGCACAAACGCACGCACGCACAGAGGAGCACAGAATTTGGGCCAGTTTCTGTCAACAGGGTGCACGCCTTCACGATCAACAGAGGAACACAGAATTTGGGCCAATTTCTGTCAATGGGGTGCACGCCCTCACGATAAAAAGAGGAACTCAGAATTTGGGCCTGTTTCTGTCAACGGGCACGCCCCCATGGACAAAGGGGGAGCATGAAGTTGGGTCCCTCAATGCTGACAACTGTCCTAAGAAACATTCGCCCACACAAGTAAAAGACAAAACTACGCGTTTCCTTGCGCATTATCATCACTTCGACGTCATATGCAAAATCAATTGCTTCGTGCCTTAGTGTATACATGGCGGCCGAAGGCCGCGCGCGCCTCTAGTTCAACAAAAGGAGACAATAACGGGGTGTCGTACATTGAAGCTTGTGCAGCAATTTTACCGATTCCAAAGGAATCGGCACTGCAAAGAATTCCAGGAAGTCTACACCATCCTATCCGTGCTGAAGCACAGAAATTTTAAATAAAAGGCAAGAAATTCAAATGAAGTGCTTTTTGAAGCGGGCTTGTTAGCGGGTCTATCAAGAAACGGACCCAGAATCGTGCACGCAAGAGGCCGATTCTCTACCCCTGCGCCATCCGCTGCCCCAGTTCTCCCTTCATCACCATCGGCGCCTGGGTTGGATATTATTGATACCATGCGGCAGTGCCAACAGGAACGTTTGCTCACAGTACTTTGTTCTCAGCCGAGCCACACACGCTTCCAGGAGATGCTCGAGTGAACGAGCAGCCCGGTTTGACAGCCCTGCACGGACTTTTGGTGAAGCAGCACAACCTTCTCGCTCGCGCTTTGAGAAGTCTTCAACCCACCTGGCGAGCCACAACCGTGTTTCAAGTGCGTCTGCAGCAGCATCGCTAGGCTTCTGCACTCTGTGCATAATCTGGCGCGCAGCTCCCGTCGCTCCAGGAGGCGCGTCGTCTGTTGGTCGCCCAGCTGCAGCACATCACCTACAACGAGTGGCTGCCCCTGATCATCGGGCCGGACTTTATGACAACGTACGAACTTTACCCCAAGAAGGAGGGCTTCACGTCCTACGATTCCGACTGCTCGCCAGCCCTCATCAACGAGTTCTCCACCTCCTCCTTCCGTTTCGGCCACAGCGTCGTGCCACACCGCTTCGACAGGGCCAACCTGGAAGGCCGCTCAAACTACAGGTGGAGGCGACGCCTGTCGGCTGCAGTACTGTTTTCGATCCCTGTTTAGAATATTGATGGACCGAGTCTGCGACGAGGACACGTCGCACTCTGAGCAAGATAGACTGCTCTGCGCGATTTTGCGCTCTCGCAGTAACCAGTTGATCCCGCGCGTCATGGGAAGCGCCCAGCTGCGCGGCCACCTCTTCGACCCCCAGCCCTTCTACAACGGCTCAACGACCAACGAGCAGTGGCAACTGTTCATGCTCGGACTTGCGCACCAGAGCCCACAGCTGCGGGATACGTGCGTCTGCTGTCATCTTCTATACCTCGCACCTCTCTACCTCAGCTCAGTTTGATTGAGTTAGTGGATTGAGGGACAACAACACTTCCAGGACGGTCGTGTTCCCTCTGAGAAACGAGCTCTTTGGTCCGGCCGGTCGATCGCGCCACGGAAATGACCTCGTCGCGATCAACCTTCAGCGAGGCCGCGACCACGGCCTGCCCTCTTGGATGCGCTACCGGCACCACTTTGGACTACGGACTGTCGAAACGTTCAACGAACTCCACACGGCGCTAGGCGTCAGTCGAACGGACGTCAACTCTCTGCGCCGCGTCTATGAGTGAGCGTAGCCTGAGGCTAGCGTAGTCTGAGTGAGCGTAGCACGGTTCACTCCAAACTTGCGGGAACCGCTCTGTTGAAGGAGCGTCTGGGACATTGACCTGTATATGGGCGAGTTGGCCGAGAAGGCGGTGAACGGCGGTATCGTCGGCCACACAACCGCCCACATCATTGCACGTCAGTTCAAACAACTCAAATTCTGCGACCGTTTCTACTATGAGCACGCAGGACAGGCGGGCTCATTTACTGCAGGCAATCGATCGACGGTCTATCGATCGGCCATAGATCGACCCGAATGATGCGTTACAGAGCAGCTAAGGTCGATACGGTCGATGACGATGGCGAACCTCGTGTGCGGACATGTCAAGCCCTGGCCAGAGTCGCGCCATTTTGCCATCGTCCTCCAACAGGAGGCGTTTCTTTCCCGCAGTGCACCACACACAGGGCAGCAGCAAGAGCTGAAGTGCAACGAGTCTCTTCACATGGACTTCGAGCCCTGGAAGGGCTCTGGCCTCCCAGCCGGTTGGCACTACCCACGAGCTGTTTCCCACCTTGCAATTACAAGTCAACGCTCCCAACAACGCTTCAGACGCTGATCGAGAAAGCGACATCGTAGCAGTAACGTTGCCGGTTCTCTGT
>JASAMY010003777.1:0-32184 GCA_030248085.1 Paralinhomoeus sp. GSCO2_6 | reverse complement strand
TTTTTTTTTTTTTTTGAAGTTTGAGACCGAAGTCTCAGGCGAGAGGGGGACCGCATGGGTCCTTGGTTACCTCTGCCTTCTACAAGACCGATGAGAACAGCGATCAGGGCGCACAGATTTGGCGTGAGCCCCTTGCCCAAGGGGGTTACTGTTTTTTGGCGGTCTTGCCAGTGCCACGCTGAGGATTGAACTCCGCACCGTGCGGTTTGGAACCAACGCCTTAGTAGCTCAACTGCGCGAACAGCCGCCAAAACAGCAGTTAAACCGGTTTACAGAAGCTGGAGAGAAGATCGAGCGCAAAATGTATGTGACTCGGCTGGTTGGACACGCGATTTGTAGCATCATTATAATTCTATTTGTAGGGAAAGAGCCTTGCAACAGGATAGAGCCAAAAACCATACCTGGAACCGCGCGGGTTTGCATCCGGTGGGATGTGGGACGAGGGAAGCGATCGGAGTGTGCGTTGGATTGGGGGGGGGGTCAAAATTTGTGAGCGGGGTTCCATCCTAGAAGGTACCGGTATACACATTTTCTAGCGATGTCACCAAAAATAAAAATTTAATTAATTAAATAATTCAAAATAATATTTTAAGTACATTAAAAAACAAAAATTGTTAAAAAATAATTCTGATATGCAGAATTTTTTATTAAAAATTAAATAAATAATTATTTGGAATTTTTTAAAAGTTAAAAATTAAATAAATAATTCTTGGCAATATTTTTTTAACAATTTTTTAATTACACGCTTAAAAAATTGATTTTTTAACAGACTTTTCAAGTAGTTCATGGCAAGTTTGTCTTTTCCCATCGATTAGTGGTGTCTACTAGGGATGAGCATGGGCCTGAAGATCTCGGCCCAGCCCGGCCCACCAGATAGTCCGGCCCATCCCGGCCCAGCCCACGCGTCAAAAACCAGGCCCAGGCCCGGCCCGGCCCATCCAACTGCTCAAATTCCAGGCCCGGCCCGGCCCGGCCCATCCCAAGAAATAAGTACAGCGGTGCACTAAAATAAGTTGTACATGTACGTACGCCAGTTCGCGTTTTTTCACTACACATACACAGAGAATGGCGCTTCTGGCTTTACAGCTTCCAACCATTTTTTGGCCTCAAGATTGACCGTGTTTGTCAATTGAAGTTGGCCGCTCACAAAGGGTTTGTTGAGAAAAAAAAGGCGCTGCCCATGTCTGATGTATTATCTATCGTCGCCAAGCCAGTGATGTAGAGGCGGCGCCTGGAGGGCGCCGAGCTGGCAGTCGTCACGAGCGCCTTGCTCGCGATGGACGTGAGGCTGGGCTAGCGCCAGATGCTCATGCCTTTTAGTACTACGTCGTCGTCGTCGCTTCACGTCTGTTGTCTGCTCGTCTGTGCCTCACGGTCTAAGGGCCGTGACGACAACGAAAACGGCAACGGCGACGACGACGGCAACGTCGCGACCAACGCGCTAGATTAACAGTGAGACGACGCCGTCACGACGAACTTTTAGGCGCACTCGCGTCCTTAATGCCTCCTTTCTGCTGAATAGTCGCCGTTACTTACAATATGCATAACATACAATGTAGATTCCTATGTTTCAGCCAGGAACGTCCGGCCCGGCCCGGCCCGGCCCACACCCCCAAAACGCAGGCCTGGCCCGGCCCGGCCCACAGGATGGGCCTGGGATTCCGGCCCAGCCCGGCCCATGGGCCGGGCTGGGCCGGGCCGGGCGGGGCCGGCCCAGCCCATGCTCATCCCTAGTGTCTACCTCTACAACCATATCATCATTGGCATTTTGTTGCCATCAAATTTATTGCCTTTCCTTTCAGTCCTGTCACACTCAGTGGAGGGTGTGTTCATTTGTAATCATTTCAGTAGGTTTTAGAATGGACTCATCCATTGCAAACATTGGAATGGAAGGAAGTTATGTTCTTAGAACATGACATATGACGCTGTACATTGAACTTAATCGGGTATAATGAAGTAATCTGTGTGCTCGACAGTAAGTGTGAGTGAGTGTGTGAGAGTGTGCGCAACATTGTGCGCGTAAGTAGCCACAAAAACTCTCTATCACAAATCCTAAGTCCCCATCTCACACTCAGCCTCGTCTTACAGCTCAATTGACACATTGGTAAATTCAAAGTTCGCTCAGCAGTTTAATTCAAGGGTCTACTTCATTGAGACGTGACATGCATAGTGCATTGCCATGCGCGCACCGCATCAGATACTTCTCTTCTCTTCAGTGTGTAGGAGTCCACTTCATATGATTGAGACGTGACATGCATAGTGCATTGCCATGCGCGCACCGCATCAGATACTTCTCTTCTCTTCAATGTGTAGGAGTCCACTTCATATGAAGATTTGCTTGCTCTTGAAGAAGGTGTACTGGGGTCATCCACCTTACAGTAGATGACCTCACAGGAGCCCCAAGGTGACAGGCATGGATTTGTTGCATTCTTGCATGCATGCATGCTACCACAGAAGTATGTACATGCAGCCCAAATGCACACTTTAAAAATACCCAGTTAAAAAATTAGTTAATTAAATAATTTAAATAATTCTTGAGAATTCTTTAACTTTTAAAAATTAAATAAAAAATCATTTCGAATATTTTAATAATTAAAAATTAAATAAAAAATTATTTGGAATTTTTTAATAGTTAAAAATTAAAAAATAATTCATCAGCAATTTTTGGTGACATCGCTAACATTTTCACACATTTCGGGGCGGGCGTTACGTTACGGTTTAAAGTATGGGCGAAGAAGCGGCAAAAATAATCGAATTTTTTTCAAAATTTTCCACACCTCCTTATCGGGTTCTTGAGCGTGAGGCAGAAGAGGGCGCGCGGCGGCCTCTCGACGGCCGGGGCGCCGCGCTGGAGCTTCTTGGGCTGCTGACGGCGCTTGGGGCCGCCCGGCTCGCCCCCGGCCGCCACGGCCGCCTGCAGCGTCTGCTGCCAGAGGTCCGCGCCCGCCGTCGCGCCTCCGTCCGACGAGGACGCCGGGGCGAGCGGACCAGGCCCGGCCGCAGACGGCTCCGACGCCGACGCCGCCGCCGCGCCGCCGCCAGCCGACGACTGGCGCTCTGAAGGCGTGGGGCTGTGGCGTAGTCCGCAAGGCGTTGGATTCCTGCTGACCGCGAGGTCGGGGGTTCGATTCCTTGCAGGACAAGGCAACCCCCTTGGGCAAGGGGTTTAAACCACAGCTCCGGTTTCTGGCTGTACCGTGGCTTCGGCCAAAAATCAGTGCCAGGTGGGAGCCCAACCATGCCTCGCGGCAGAACAACGCCAATTGTTCTGTATACAGCGCCGCCCCGTGATCTGGTGATTCAGTTAACGGCCATTGTGCTGTGTCAGGTGGTTGTCAGTGGCGTGGCCAGGACTTGATTTCGGGAAGGGGGAAGTCCAATTCTCGGCCAAATTCTCAATTTTGCAACAGGGGAGACCCAGTCGATTTTTTTGACATTGCGCCATTTCGGCTGGGAAAGCTTTAGACACTCTCTCATCCAATCTGTTTACATGCTTTGCGCTCGTTTGTCTGACTACATTCACACCAAAACGTTAGCAATGTTGGCACAGTGCAACAGAGGGTACCAAGCTAAATAATTTTGTCTTCGGAGAATTTCGGGGGGGGGGGAAGCTCCCCCTTCCCCCCACCCTGGCTTCGCCACTGGTGGTTGTCGTCAGAATTAAAAGTTAAAAGACACAAGGAATAGCTCGTATGCTGGCATGGGAAGACCGAGACGAATCGAATTAAGCCCCAGCAATAATTACCCCCCCCCCCCCACCCCTAGTTTCCTAAGGCTATTAGAATGAGTATGGTAGCTATTTAAAAAATGCCGTCTGTCTTGAATCGAAAGTTTTACATTTTGCATCGAACACACATATACATACATACATAGTGTATCGTGTCTACAATATGTACGTACACGTGTACGTAACCATATGCTCCAACTTGTCCAACACAACAATGAGTTCTTCAAGACAAATCAAGCACTTCCATTCAAAGAAGCATTCAAAGCGCTCAAAAAAGTATAGAAAAGGTGCATAGCGACAGCCACTCACTTTCGAACATGGCTTTCCGCGAGCTTCTACTATAAAATTCCTAGGCCGCTCCGCGTCGCTTCGTCAGCTCTCCTCCAATGGGGCATTCCTCGGGCGCAGCGGCATCTGTTGAGTATATTTCTCTCTTCTGAATTTCGTCGGCGCCGCTCCTGTGAAGGGCGCGAGTCACTCTCCTCTAGCCATCCTCCAAAACTTTCCGCTCTCTCTCTCTCTCCCTCCCTTCCTCTTTCCGGCTCTGTGCGGAACGTACGCCCCAGCGAGGTCCCTCGACGCACACGCGAACAGGCGAACGCACGCACTCTGGGACAAGCAAGCGGCCCAGGGTGAATTCCGAGCTAGCGCTGGGACGGTGCAGAGGAATGGCCACGACGGCTCTACGAATATCAATGGGCCTGAGGGGGTGGGGGCGGCGCCGGGAGGGCCTCTAATCAAATGAATAGCGGGCGCGCCTGTGCCTCGGTGCTGGCAGAAGCCGGGCCGAGGCCGGGGGAGGGGAAGTTCTGCCTCCGCGCCGATGACGAGCTAAGAAGGCAACGGCAGGGCTGCCCTGCCTGCCGCAGAGCGCGATTTGTTTCTAGTCTAGCGCGGCGACGGCAGAAGCCGAACGAAGGCCCGCCGCGTCCGTCGAAACACAGGGGAAAGTGGCGCTGGGAGGGGTGGCGCAAATGGCGCGGCCGCGGCGCGCCTCTCCTAGCTGACAGTGACTAGCTAACGCCGGCTAGCTAGCTAGCTAGCTTCGCGGGCCTTCGCTTGCCGTATACGACGGCATTACCTATACGCCAGCCGACCGGACGGCAGCCAGCGGCCCACAACCCCCTAGCCTCCTCGCGGCCTGAGGAAAGAAGAGGTATAGCAGCGGGCAACGAGCGAGCGAAACGAGAGGGGGTGGGGAATTTATGAGCGATTCCCTCAGCATGTATACGTCTACGGATGTGTCTGTTTGTCCGCCCGGCCGAGGCTTTTTCGCGCCCACTTTTTGCGCATGAACCGGTCGGAGGATGACAGCGATAAATTATAGGACGTCATTAGTGCTGAACATTTATGCAGAGGAAGTATACACGCTACACAGCGGAGGCGGTGGTGGCGGGGGTGTGAACGGACGGAATATAAAGAATTTTCTCGACCCTCCCGAAATGATTTGTGTTGGTTTCAAAGGTCAAGAGGGTCTCCTCTGCAGTAAAATTATCTGAATCTTAATCGTGTTGGAGGATACGCAGTGCCGACGAAGCAGTGCGGCATTCTCCTTTCACCGAGATATTGGGCGCCAAACAACCGCATTGCCACTCAATGACTTTTCAGCTTCAGTGATCACAAACGCTAATCTGCTGCTCGTCTTAGTCGTAATCGTAACGACTTCAAAATCACGCTCTTTTTACGGAAAGTAGCAGGCGCCCTGTGATTGCGAGAGGCTGGGCAGGCGCGTGCCGGTCGTGGAGACTTTCTCCCACTTCTTGAAGACCCAGTCGAACCTCTCGACGTGTCGGACGACTTTGCCGTTTTTATCGTCACCCCCGAACGCGTAGTCGCCCCTCCGCACGTCAGCATCACAAAGAACTGACGCGCTGACGTCATTTTCTGAAGAAAAAAAAACCCGAACAGAACGTAAAAAAGAAGAAATGGTATTCGCTAATTATCGTTCGATCGTTTTTGGCACTTTCTGTCAGTTTCATCAAGTTGGATGCGGTGTTCTTTAGCCTTCACATTTCCTTTTATTTTATTTGACAAATATCCGGCCGCACGCACGGATCGCGTCGCGCGTTTGGCGCAGTGGATAGGGGGACGGACTAACGACCGCAAGGTCGCTGGTTCGAAACCCGCAGACGACACTAATCCCCTTGAGCAAGGATCAAGCAATTGAGGAGTTGTCGAGAGTTGAAGAATTGAGTGAGCAATTGAAGGATCAAGCAAGCCGCTGTCGGTGTCAGGCAGCCGGAACGGCTTCCGTGCCAGGTGGGCCCACCTTCCCTCGCGGGTGAAGAACGCCGTAGTGATAGTGAATAGGGAATGACAACGCAATGATGAATTGTGCATCGCCCCTCGCACCTTTACGGCCTCTGCATTAGGGATGAGCACGGGCCTGCACATCTCGGCCCGGCCCGGCCCGCCAGATAGTCCGGCCCGTCCCGGCCCGGCCCGCACCCTCAAAATCCAGGCCCGGCCCGGCCCGGCCCGTCCAACTGCTCAATATCGCAGGCCCGGCCCGGCCCGGCCCGCAACACGAAATAAGTACAGTCACTACAGTGTACAATTTACTGAAATCCCGTATGCCAATTGGCGTGATTTACTTAACGGAATGGCACATCCACCTCTCAGAATCGCAGTTCACAACCATTTTACGGCCTTAGCACCATTTGAGTGCGAAAGACGCGCGTCAAGAATACAGAATATACAGAATAGTCGCCGATACTTACAATGCATTACATAGGTAGCTATCTACGTTGGCCAGCCAAGAACGTCCGGCCCGGCCCGGCCCGGCCCGCACCCTCAAAACGCAGGCCCGGCCCGGCCCGGCCCGCAAAACGGGCCTGGAATTCCGGCCCGGCCCGGCCCACGGGCCGGGCCGGGCCGGGCCGGGCCGGGCCGGCCCGGCCCATGCTCATCCCTACTCTGCATACTGCTGCATCAGTGCTCGCATCAATAGAGAAACGTTTTTGATTGATCGACTGAGGGACTCACCTCGGCCTCGAGCCAGGAGTCCGCCTCGATGTCGTACAGTTCGCAGTCGCTCTGCACCAGCAAAGGGTAACCGTGGTCGGAACCGCCGCACGCCAGCAGGAATGGCTTGCCAGCCAGCTCCACGGCAGCGGCGGAACCAGTGCTTCTCAAATGGAACCGACACGCACTATTACGACATGAGTAGGTACACTCGCCGCCTGCGCCAACCTTCTTTTCTTCGGCTGAGCCATCGTCTTCCAGACGTTCTTCTTTGGGTCGAAGCGAAACAAACGCTTGGAGTGCCCGCCATATGCGATGCCGTCGACCACGTACAAATAGTCGCCGGAAGCGGCCGATGCGGCGCCGTAAAGTTTGACTGGCATCTTCGCGGTGACTTCTGCCCATCTATCCGTGTCGAAGTTGTACGAAAAACACGTATCCCCTGCCCCACCCATCCCGCCGCACAAGTAGTGGACGTTGCCTAAAGTTACGCCCAAGGAGTGACGCCCATGCAGCGCTTACGCGGCAAAATCTACCAATGGTCGTTCCCGCTTTGTACTCGCTGTCTTTGAATTTCTTCACCACTCCGGCCGGCTTGTTGGCCAGTTTGAACTGCGCGCCATCAAACAACACCGGGTCTTGGTGCACGTTGACGAAAAGGACGTGACTTCCATAACTACCAGCGGCATTCATCAGCGTTCCGAGCTCGTGGGGACTTTTCTTGAGCAGAACCAAGCTTCCGTCCGCCACATCGAATTGGTAGACGTCTTTCGCTTCGATGGATGTACGGCCACCGCTGAGCAACACCTTCCCAGCCATCAGCGGTCCTGAATGAGTGGTTGAATTACAGTTAATGGTCGCTAGTCGCTAAATCGTCTCTTATTAATGGGTGCAGCGATGTCTGCACCATATTATGTAGATGTATGTATGTACTGTATGCATTGTACTGCATTTTTCCCACATAACGAAGTGCATGGTGTAGCAAATCTCCAATCACAGGGGCACTATATTATCAACTCGCCATACCCCCCCCCCCCCCGGAGTATTGAGAACACTACTGCAGGAACGGTAGTTGTGTTGCATGCCTGCAAGAGTTTCTGTTTAGCGAAGGCTTACCCGGCTCTTGAGTGCTCCGTGCGCGAAATTCATTTTGTTTATTTATAAAGATCACCACGAAATAACTAAGGAATAAATACGAAGTTCCTCTAAAACAATATCGATATATCATGTGTACATATGCATATCTTACAGTATGCTATGGGGTACGAGTGGGAAGGAGGGGGATCGCTAGGATCCTTGGTTACCTCCCCCAAGAAGCGTTTTAGCATATTACGAAAAGTCGTCAGAGATGGTGCTGTGACAATATGTTCTGGAAGTCCATTCCACAATGGGATAACCCTTTCAGAGAAGAAGTGGGCTCCGGTATTAGTGCGTACATGGGTCCTGACCAACCTCCTACAATGACCACGGGTTCGCCTATCTGTACCAAGTGTGAAGAATGCGTTGTAGTCAATTTTAACCAGACCGTTGAGCAATTTGTATACCAAAACCAGGTCGAAAATTTTCCTTCTATTTTCCAGGGATAGAGTGTTTAAGATTTTGAGTCGCTCAGGATAGGCGTAATTTTGTAGACCTGGAATGCGTTTTGTGAACGACCTTTGGACTCGCTCAATCATGTCTATGTAGGTTTGATAGGTGGGATTCCAAATTTCGCAGCCATATTCGTCCTCTGCAGTAATTGATCTTAATCTTACTCGTTACGGACGACACGCAGTGGTGACGAAGACGATGCAGTGCGACACTCTCCTTTAACCGAGACATTGACCGACCAACAACCGCATTGCCACTCAATGGCTTCACAGCTTCAGCGATCACAAGTACTAGTCTCTCGTCCGTCATAGTCGTAATCGTAGCGATTTCAAAACTTCGCCTTTTCACGGAAAGTAGCAGCGCCCTGTGGACGCAAAAGGGTGCCACTGGGCAGGGACGTGCCCGTGGTGGAGAGCTTCTCCCACTTCTTGGAGGCCCAGTCGAATCTCTCGACGTGTCTGACGACTTCGAAATTTTGGTCCTGACCGCCAATCGCGTAGGTCGCCCCTCCGCAGGTCAGCATCACAAAGGACGTACGCGCTGACGTCATTTTTCTGAAAACTTTCGAAGCAACACGTCGACGCACAGGCGGACAGCGTCAGTGGTGGATCTAGGAGGAGGGGCATGGTGGACCCTTAAGCTCCCTCCCGAAATAGAGAAACTGACAGAAAGGGTAGGGGTTTAGACTGGAGAAGGAACGTGGCAAACGGACCTAGTTTTCCGCATAAAATGTTTGTAACTGTATGTGGCCGAAAAATCTTAAAACCTTTGTCTGCGACACCGCTCTTAGGTACGTATAAATTGTCAAAAATGGACCGATGATGTTGCGCCCAAAGCAGAGCTGAAATGGCCCAGCATCAATAAATTTTAACGGGATTCGTCGTGCGTGTCCCCCTTTCTGCAAAGCGCAAAATCCGTCCAGCGCCCCTTCCCTCCGAAAAAAAAAACGTTTCTGGATCCGCCAGTGTACGACGCACGCGCGGCACTCGCCTCGGCCTCTAGCCAAGCGTCCGCCTCGATGTCGTACAGTTCGCAGTCGCTCTGCACCTGCCCGACAACGTTATCGATGCCGCCGCACGCCAACAGGAACGGCTTGCCGGACAGCTCCACGACGGCGGCGTTTCCGTCCGCTCTCAAGTGGAACCGACAATCCGCACCATTACGACGCGAGTACAGTGGCTGCTGCCTGCGACAACCTTCTTTTCTTCGGTGGAGCCAACAGGAACGGCTTGCCGGACAGCTCCACGACGGCGGCGTTTCCGTCCGCTCTCAAGTGGAACCGACAATCCGCACCATTACGACGCGAGTACAGTGGCTGCTGCCTGCGACAACCTTCTTTTCTTCGGTGGAGCCATCTCCCTCCAGACGTCATTCTTTGGGTCGAGGCGAAACAAACTCCTGAAGTGCCCGGCATTTGCGAGGCCGTCGGCGACGTACAAGTAGTCGCCGGAAGCGGCCGATGCGGCGCCGTAAAGAGCGGCTGGCATCTTCGCGGTGACTACTGACCATCTATCCGTGTCAAAGTTGTACGAATAGCACTCCTCCGCTGCGCCGACATTGCCGCCGCACAGGTAATGGACGTTACCTAAAGATACGCCCGAAGAGTGACGCCCGTCGCGCACGCGCAACCTACCAAATTACCCATAGTCGTTCCAGCTTTGCGCGCCTTGTTCCTGAATATCTTCACCACTTGGTACGGTTGGTTGGCCAGTTTGAATTGCGCGCCATCGAACAGGACCGGGTCTATGCGCCAGTTGACGAAAAGGACGAAATTTCCGTAACTTCCAGCGGCATTCGTCAGCGTTCCGAGCCTGTAGGGACTTTTCTTGAGCAGAACCACGCTTCCGTCCACTGGATCAAATTGGTAGACGTTTTCTGGTTCGGAAAGGCCACCGCTGAGCAACACCTTGCCAACCGTCGGCGGTTCTGAATGAGTGGCTGAATTACCGTTATTGTTTGCTAGTCGATAAATCGTCTAATCGCTAACTCGAACGCAGAACAATAAAACGACAATGAAAAGTGCACGGCATCCGTGGAGAATGCGAAACATGGATCAGAGAACAATACAACAAACAGAAACTCATGAAAATCGCCATACAATGTATCTGCATACCTACAAGCACAATGTGTTTGTGCGCAATGCAGCGCAGAGAGTTGTGCTGAATGGATTGAGCCGACATTTTGTGCGAAGATTGCTTGTCACATTTCACGATCAAAATAAGAGTGGCACTGCTGAAGCTACCATAATCCCTGAGTTAGGTATGCAAATTGCGCATATCTATAACATTAAATTTGAGAATTCAGTGTATGGTATGCTGATCACGAATCTCACATCCGTTTTCCAATGCGATACCGTAATCGCGAGATGTTCTGCATTGAATATGCAAATATGTTGCAAGTTGAGCGCGACAAATGTAGCACGAGCATATATGTAATCGACCATGCTGATCACGAATGTGGCATTCGTTTTCCAATTTATTACAATAATCTCAAGATACAGCGCGATCTTTTTTTTTTCTACAGTAGTAGGGATCTTTGTTAGTTCCCTTGTGCAATGCAGCACAGAGAGTTGTGCTGGATGGATCGATCTAAAATTTTGTGTGTAGCCGGCTTGCGACATTCACCATCAAAATAAGAGTGGCATTGCTAAAGCTACCGTAATCCGCGAAATTTTGCCCATAAAAGGCACATGGCATAACATACCCTTTACCCTAGGGGTACTATTGGAAGGGGGCACTAACTATCAATCAACATCAATGCCATCCATGAGACACATGAGACGCAGGAGAGCGTAGTGGCTCAGTGGCAAGGCGTCGTGCTCGGCGCGCTCGTGGTCGGGGGTTCAACTCCTTTCCATGGAGGTCACTGAGTCACAAATCCCCTTGAGCAAAGGTTGAATATTGCATCGGTGTAGGGCGGCTCCGGGGCTTTGGCCCGAACTCCGTGAAGATGCGTTTACAGCTGCCGGAATATCTGCCGGTCTTTTTTTTTAGAAATGCGTGCATACACCCACTTTTGAACGGGTTTTTTGTCGGTACGGTAGAAAACAATTCGAAACAAGCCTCGACGCGACGTCAGCGCGATAGCGCCACCTCAGCGCTCAGCGAAAGCACTACAATTATTAAAGAAAAACAAAAATTACGTAAAATTTTCGCTCTCCCGCCCAACAGCAGCGGCCAGAAACTTCAAAGTCTGCGGCCAGAAACTTCCAAACACCAAAATTGCGTGCAACCTATACTCGGAAAACGTTATTTGTAAGGCTTTCCGACAGATTCAACAAAGTCCGCGGACTTCCGCGGACTTTGTTGAAAGTTGGTCAACTCGAGTCCGGCGGATAGTCCGGCAGACTACCCGGTGGTTGTGAATCGAAAGACCCGATCCGGGTCTGTGACCGGGTCCGAGTCCGGCGGCTGTAAATCGGGCTTGAAGAAAGGTGGCGGCCCACATTCCCTTGCAGGAGAAGAACGTCGTTGTGATACTGACCCGCCCAATCTTCGTGATCGTTTAACAGCCTTGTGCTGTGTGGTGGTGTCAAAACAAAGAGAAAAAAGAGAGAGACACACACATACATTGTACCTTCCGTGCTTGTTGGTCGCTCCTGCGTGGTCGGCTGCGTTGTTGTTGTAGGTGCTTCCGTCGCAGGCTTCCTCGAACACGCGGTTGCGTGCTCAAGAGACGCCAATAAGGCAATCAACATCGAAAGCCAAACCGCATGTCGCCACATGTCTCGGTTTTTTTTGGGGGGGGGGGGGGGGGGTTTCCAAAAAATATAATTCGCCACGCAATGAATGAGCCACGCAGCCGAGTAGAAACCGGGCTGGACGCCTATCTCAAGCTGCTGGTCCCCGACCACCAATTCTTATCAAGGCGAAAAGCCGCTTGTATGCGGTTCGGCTTTGTGCCTCGCTCGCCTCGCTCCACCTCATGCCGCGTCACGAGCGAATGTCATGTGCGCGCGTGTCATGTGTGGTACACATGTAGCCACCTACATAGTTGCCCCACGACCACAAGCCTGCATAAGGGCGCTGTCCGGAATCTGTCGGGAAAAGGGTGTGACGCCTTGATGGGAAATATTTACGAGCCTCCCCCCCCCCCGCCAACCCCACAGGCACGGCCTGTGCGTATACGTCAAGCGTACGTACGTCGTACGTATGTCAAGCGTACGCACGCATATTTCCTTTCTTTTTTTTACTAGCTAGCCGCTTCAACTCAAGACACCTGCTGCGAAGTGCCCAGAAGTGGTTTAGTTTCAATGTGTGTCAACTGACGCACATTCAAAGTTGTAGAGAAAAACTTTTACACTTTAGATTGCCTGCAACACTCCGCTCAGTTAACAATTTTCAAATCCATATGTGCAGACCTCAGCTTAGTACATAGGTATATTGTAGACGTGTGCTTGCTGAGACAGTTTCAGTACGTCAGGGACGTACAGGGTTTTGTACTACCCCTACAACTAGCGGTGTCACCAAAAACAAAAAGTTTAGAAATAAACAAAGTCAAAATACTTTTTTTAAGTACAGTTAAAAACCAAGTGTTAAAAATGTATGTCTGAGAAACAGTTTTTTTTAATTAAACACCTGTTAAATAAGTCTTTCGACTTTTTTATGAGCGATTCTCGCAGCATGTATGGGTACGTCTACGGATGTGTGTCTGCTTGTCTTTTGGCATGAACCGGTCGGAGGATGGCAGGTGGTGTGGACGGTATGGGAAGAGCTGTCTCCTCCCTGCCAAAGTGTGTTTGGTTGGTACTCAAAAGTCAAGAGGGTCTTTTCTGCAGTAAATGATCGTGACGAAATACGCGGTGACGCAGCAGTGCTGCAGTCTACTTTCACCGAGAAAACGTGCGACACACAACTGCATAGCTAATGCCTTCACGGCTTCAGTGATCACAAACGCTAATCTGCCGATCGTCTTAGTCGTAATGGTAACGACCTTAAAATCACGCTCATTTTACGGAAAGTAGCAGGCCCCCTGCGGGTGCGAAAGGATGGCCTTGGGCAGCGTGCCTGTGGTGGAGAGTTTCTCCCACTTCTTTGATGCCCAGTCGAACCTCTCGACGTGTCTGACGACTTGGTGGTCATCGCCGCTACCGCCAAACGCGTAGGTCGCCCCTCCGCAGGTCAGCATCACAAAGGACGTACGCGCGGACGTCATTTTCTGAAAACTTTCGAAGCAACACGTCGATGAACAGGCGGACAGCGTCAATGGTGGATCTAGGAGGAGGGGCATGGACCCTTTGCTCCCTCCCGAAATAGAGAAACTGACAGGAAGGGGGGGGGGGTGGCTTAGACCAGAGAAGGAACGTGCAAACGAACCTACTTTTCTGCATAAAAAAATGTTTGTACATACCTGAATGTGGCTGAAACATGTTAAACTATTTGTTTGCGGCACCGCTCTTACGTATAAATTGCCCCCCCCCCTTTCTGCAAAGTACAAAATCCGTTCGCCTCCCCCTTCTCTACCGATAGAAAGTTTCTGGATCCGCCACTGTATGACTACGCGCGACACGCACGCACTCACCTCGGCCTCGAGCCAGGCGTTCGCCTCGATGTCGTACAGCTCGCAGTCGCTCTGCACCTGCCTGGCAACGTCATCGATACCGCCGCACGCCATCAGGAACGGCTTGCCGGACAGCTCTATGGCGGCAGCGGCTCCGTACGTTCTCAAATGGAACCGACATGCACCATTGAGACACTAGAGTACAGTCGCTCCTTCCTGCCTGCGCCAACCTTCTTTTCTTCGGCCGAGCCATCTCCTTCCAGACGTTATTCTTTGGGTCGAAGCGAAACAAACCCCTGGAGTGCCCGCCATTTGCGAGGCCGTCAGCAACGTACAAGTAGCCGCCAGAAGCGGCCGACGCGGCGCCATAAACTTCGGTGGGCATCTTCGCGGTGACTACGGACCATCTATCCGTGTCAAAGTTGTACGAATAGCACTCCTCCCCTTCGCCGACATTGCCGCCGCACAGGTAATGGACGTTGCCTAAAGATACGCCCAAATAGTGACGCCCGTCGCGCGCGCGCGCAACCTACCCATGGTCGCGCCAGCTTTTCTCCCCTTGTTCCTGAATATCTTCACCACTTGGTACGGTTGGTTGGCTAGTTTAAATTGCGCGCCATCGAACAGGACGGGGTCTAGGCGCAAGTTGACCAAAAGGACGTAATTTCGGAAACTTCCGGCGGCATTCGACAGCGTTCCGAGCCTGTAGGGACTTTTCTTGAGCAGAACCACGCTTCCGTTCACGGGATCGAATTGGTAGATATATGTCGGTATGGAACGGCCACCACTGAGCAACACCTTGCCAGCCGTCGGCGGTTCTAAATGAGTGGTTGAATTACCATAAAATGGTCGCTAGTCGCTAACTCGTCTCTTGATGCGTGTAGCGTTGTCTGCACCATTAATGTAGATGTGTATGTACTGTGCTGCTTTTTTTCCCACATAGCAAAGTGCATGGTGCAATAAATCTACAATCGCGGGGGCACAATAGAAGGAAGGAGGAACTCTAGTATCAACCCCTGTACCCACCCCCCCCCGCCGCCGAGTCTTGGAAACACTACTGCAGAAATAATGCTTGTATAGGGGATTCTGTTTAGCAATGGCTTACCCGGCTTTTGTGTGCTCCTCGCGGGCGGTGCTTCCGTCGCGGGGTTCCTCGGACAGGCGGTTGAGTGTTCAAGAGCCGCCAATGCGGCAATCAAAGCGGACAACCAAACTGGTGGCGGCCACATATCTCAGTTTATTTTTTGGTTTTTCCAGCAAATAATTCAAAAACGCATGGAATGAGCTATGCGCAGCGGAGTAGACACCCATCGTTCGCGACCAACGATTCTTATCAGGGCAAAAAAGGCACTGAAGACACAAAAAAGGGCCGCCGCTCGCTTGTATGCGGTTCAGCTTTGCGCTTCTGTCGCCGACCTCCACCATCTCATACTATCACCACGGAATGTCACGTGCGCGCGCGCGCGCGCGCGTGTGTGTGTGTGTGTGTGTGTGTGTGTGTGTGTGTGTGTGTGTGTGTGTGTGCAGGTGCCCCACGACCGACCTATAGGTGCCCCACGACAGCAAACATGGATGTCCGCAGTCTGTCAGGGAATAAATGTGTGTGAGGCCTTGGCGGGAAATTTACGAGCCTCCCCCCACCCACCCCACAGACACGGCCTATGCACAAACACGTCCAAGCGTATGGCACGCATATCGCACAGGTTCCTTTCTTTTCCCATTGCACAAATCTTAGTATTTGTCTATGTATTTGCAGCCATACATCGATACTTTGATTAGCGCAGCAGTCAGAAGTAGTGAACTAAAAGTTGACAAAAAGTGATCAAGCGATCAAGTTATCAAGATCAAATGCGCGCCTCTCCTAACTGACAGTGACTAGCTAACGTCGGCCAGTTAGCTAGCTTCGCGAGCCTTCGCTCGCCCTGTATTCGAAATGTGTTGGTTCTTCAACAAGCATAGAGCGTCTCTTCTGCAAAAAACAATCTTAAAACCGAATCTTTGTGTACGACACGAAGTGACTCAGCACCTTGGCGCTGTCTTCTCCACGAGAAATTGGGCGACAAGCAACCGCTTTGACACTCAATGACTTCACAGCTTCAGTGATGACAAACGCTAATCTGCCACTTAGTCGCAATCGAAACGATTTCAAAAATCACGTGTTTTTTTTTTCACGGAGAGTAGCAGGCGCCCTGCGGAAACGCGAGACCGGCCAGGGACGTGCCAGCGGTGTAGAATCTCTCCCACTTCTTGGAGGCCCAGTCGAATCTCTCAGCGTGTTCGACGACTTTGCTGTCTTGGCCGAAACCGCTGAACGCGTAGGTCGCCCATCCGTCAACATCGCAAAGGAGTAACGCGCGGACGTCATTTTCTGAAAATTTTAGAAGCAACGCGTTGGCGCACAGGTGGAGGGCGTCAGTGGCGGATCTAGGGGGGGGATGGACCCTTTGCTCCGTTCCGAAATAGAGAAACTGGGAAGGGGGGGGCTTACTGTCTTTAAACATTTTGTCTGCGGCACCGCTCTTACTTACGTATAAATTGTTAAAAAATGGACCGAAGATGTATGTGCCCAAAGCAGAGCTGAATCGGCCCAGCATCAATGAATTTTAATGGCATGCGTGCCCCCCCCCTATTTGCAAAGTGCAAAACCCGTCCGCCTCCCGCTTCGCTCCCGAAAAAAGTTGCTGGATCCGCCTGTTTGACGCACGCGCGGCACTCGCCTCGGCCTCGAGCCAGGAGTCCGCTTCGATGTCGTACAGTTCGCAGTCGCTCTGCACCCGCCCGACAACGTCATCGATACCGCCGCACGCCATCAGGAACGTCTTGCCAGCCAGCTCCATGGCAGCGGCGGCACCCTTGGTTCTCAAATGGAAGCGACACGCACCATTGTGCACGACATGAGTAGGTACACTCGCCGCCTGCGCCAACCTTCTTTTCTTCGGCTGAGCCATCGTCTTCCAGACGTTATTCTTTGGGTCGAACCGAAGCAACCTCCAGGAGTACACGCCATTTGCGATGCCATCGACAACGTACAAATAGCCGCCTGAAGCGGCCGATGCGGCGCCGTAAAGTTTGACAGGCATATTCGTAGTGACTTCTCCCCATCTATCCGTCTCGAAGTTGTACGAAAAACACGCATCCCGTGCCCCACCCTTTCCGCCGCACAAGTAGTGGACGTTGCCTAAAGGTGCGCCCAAAGAGTGACGCCCGTCGCCGTCGAACGCTTACGCGGCCAAATCTACCATTGGTCGTTCCCGCTCTGTAGAACTTGTTCTTTAATTGCTTCACCACTCCTGCCGGTTCGTTGGCCAGTTTAAATTGCGCGCCATCGAACAGGACTGGGTCTTTGAATATGTTGACGAAAAGGACATAACTTCTGTAGCTTCCAGAAAGTGCTACTCACATCTGAGAAAAGTGCTGGCAATAGTGGGTCGAATGAGCCACATCTCATCCGCATGGATGAGGGAGGGGGGAGGGAACGCGTTTTCGTGGACTCCGAGGGTCGTAAATTTTCCGCCAAGACGCCGCACTCTTGGTGCCTTTCGCCTTGATAAGAATTGGTGGTCGCGGACCAGCAGCTCGAGCGAGATAGGCGTCCGTACCCGGTTTCTTTCTACTCGGCTGCCTATAGCTCATTCCACGCGTTTTGAATCCTCACTGCGGCGGTGTAGACTATTTGTTGGAAAGCAAAAAAAAAACTGGGACATGTGGCGACAGGTTTGGCTTGCAGTGTCAATTGCCGTGTTGGCGTCTCTTGAGCACTCAACCGCCTGTCCGAGGAAGCCAGCGACGGAAGCACCGCCCGCAAAAAGCACCCAAGAGCAGGGTGAGCCATCGCTAAACGGAATCCCTTGCAAGCATTCAACACAACTACCGTCATTTCCGCAGTAGTGTTCCCTAGTACTCGGGGGGGGGGGGGGACGGCGGGTTGATATTATAGTGCCCATTTCTTCTATAGTGCCCCCGTGATTGGAGATTTTGTATACACTATGCACTTCTGTGTTGAAAAAGAAATTAAGTAGTACTTACACACATCCATATGGCGCAGACGACGCTAACCCCGACAAGAGACGGTTTAGCGACTAGCGACCAACAGCAATTCAGCCACTCATTCAGAACCGCCAACGGCTGGCAAGGTGTTGCTCAGTGGTGGCTACTATTCCACCGAAGCGCAAAACGTCTACCAATTCGATCCAGCGGACGGAAGCGTGGTTCTGCTCAAGAAAAGTCCCCACAAGCTCGACACGACAACGAATGCCGCCGGAAGTTACGGAAGTTCAGTCCTTTTCGTCAACATATTCAAAGACCCAGTCCTGTTCGATGGCGCGCAATTCAAAATGGCCAACCAAACGGCAGGAGTGGTGAAGAAATTTAAGAGGCGTTCCACAGAATTTCCAGGTATCTGATGCACGCAAAAAAATAGATTTTGCTAAAATCGATTTTAGGGGGTCCAGATGAATGTCCCATTGGTGGTGGGAACGCTCGTTTCGACCATCGACCTTCACCTGCTCCGGAGGGGTCTCCTAAGTGAGACCACTGAAATGCCAAAAATTGACCAAAAAATGGGACTTGGTTGTTTTGGGCCGCCTCCCTCGAGGGTGGTGTGCCTTGGAGGGTGGCTGGTAGGTGGCACCACTAAGTTAACAACTCTACTAGGACACCCCAAGTTGGCACCTCTCTGCACCCCTCCTAGCTTATGTTACAATGCTCCAAAAAAGGGTGCGCTAATTTTGCAAAAATGGCCATAAGTGCTGTGCCACCAAATATTTTTTGCCCAAAATTTACCAGCATCGGGAGAATCCTTGGGGCACTCTACTCTCAAATTTATAGAATCTAAAGCCCTGGCGTTCGGCAGTTATAAGCTGAAACCTTCCAAATGCTCCAAAGATGGGTGCGCTAATTTTGCAAAAATGGTCATAAGTGCTGTGCCACCAAATATTTTTTGCCCAAAACTTACCACCAAAGGGGCGACCCTTGGGGCACTCTACCCTCGAATTTATAGAGTCTAAAGCCCTGGCGTTCGGCAGTTATAAGCTGAAATTTTCAAATTTCGCGTTTTTTGGCACGATTTTTTGCCCTTTTGTCATTGTCTTTCGCGCAAATTGGCCCTCCACTTCACGATTTGTTGTGTTACACAAGCCCGCATACATGGCTGACAATGCGCCGAACTTGAGCTGCACAGCTCTCAAACGTCATAGGTGCAAATCTCTCAAACAAACTTGTGTTGGCGGTTTTGCTGTGTCGTGGATGCCCTGTGACCAACCCAATGCTATGTACCTATGTATGGGGTCATGGTACTTTACTAGCAACGCATAGTTTGACAGATTCAGACACACAGATGCACAGATTCTGACTGATCTAACCCATTAGACCTACTTTAGAACACCATCAAACGTTTCCCAAGCTAGGCCCACCACAAACCACTGCATGGTGGAGTATGTCCTTTGAACGGTGGCGCCAATAGCCAACCACTGCCATGTTAATCTGTAGTTGAGCTTCTAGACTGTCTGGATTTGATAGTGGCTGGTTTCTGCCAAACGGTGCGTTGCTACTGAAGCACCGTGCGTGACGCCATACATAGCATTGGGTTGGTCACAGGGCATCCACAACACAGCAAAACCGCCAACACAAGTTCGTTTGAGAGATTTGCACCTATGACGTTTGAGAGCTGTGCAGCTCAAGTTCGGCGCATTGTCAGCCATGTATGCGGGCTTGTGTAACACAACAAATCGTGAAGGGGAGGGCCAATTTGCGCGAAAGACAATGACAAAAGGGCAAAAAATCGTGCCAAAAAACGCGAAATTTGAAAATTTCAGCTTATAACTGCCGAACGCCAGGGCTTTAGACTCTATAAATTCGAGGGTAGAGTGCCCCAAGGGTCGCCCCTTTGGTGGTAAGTTTTGGGCAAAAAATATTTGGTGGCACAGCACTTATGCCCATTTTTGCAAAATTAGCGCACCCTTTTTTGGAGCATTGTAACATAAGCTAGGAGGGGTGCAGAGAGGTGCCAACTTGGGGTGTCCTAGTAGAGTTGTTAACTTAGTGGTGCCACCTACCAGCCACCCTCCTAGGCACACCACCCTCGAGGGAGGCGGCCCAAAACAACCAAGTCCCATTTTTTGGTCAATTTTTGGCATTTCAGTGGTCTCACTTAGGAGACCCCTCCGGAGCAGGTGAAGGTCGATGGTCGAAACGAGCGTTCCCACCACCAATGGGACATTCATCTGGACCCCCTAAAATCGATTTTAGCAAAATCTATTTTTTTGCGTGCATCAGATACCTGGAAATTCTGTGGAACGCCTCTTAAGAACAAGTTGCACAAAGCGGGAACGACCATTGGTATATTTGGCCGCGTAAGCGCTCGACGGGCGTCACTCTTTGGGCGTAACTTTAGGCAACGTCCACTACTTGTGTGGCGGCACTGGCGACCCACAGCATACGTGCTATTTGTACTGACGTCCGCCAGGACGTCCGCCAGCCAACCTACACTTGTACATACCGTACCCCTGCTCTCTTCCTCTTCAACAGTGGACTCCAGCGGCGCTGAACTTTCCCAGGGACGCCAGCCACCCGCCGACCAGTCTCCAGCAGCCAGGCGTCGCGTCTACTCCTCAAGCGCCGCCAAACCAAGCCCCTGCCGACTGGACTGCAGCTGCGCCCTCTGATCCAGCCGCCGTCAGCGCTCAAGGCTTGCCCATGGCGCAAGCGGCGTCGCTCAGCTGACAAGTGGCGGCGGCGGCGCGCCTGCTGCAAGACTGGACTGGACACCCACGGCACAAGCGGACGACGCCGAGATAGCGTCCCTCTCCCCTCCCCTCACTGCACATAAATACGCTCGCTGATTCGACAACCGACAGTTCGTGTACATATGAGTCTGTCCTTGTGAACCTCGCCGCTTCGTGCCCCGTTTTCTGTACTGTTCGCCAGCTTGTACAGAAGTTTGTATAGCAGAACCTTGTACAGGCGCAGTCAGGCTTGCCGCTTCAGTACAGTGTTTCTGGAGCGTCAGACAGGATCTCCTCAGCTGACTGTGAGACATTGTCCACAGTGATGAATCGGGCGTCTGCAATCTGCCGTCATTTAAACGGATCCTTGGGGAGATCACTGGTTGCTCACAGCGTGCACTGGCCTTCGGGTGTAGCTAGACGCGAGACCTGTCACTGACGGGGAGAGCTTAACCAGGAGATCACTGCGTGCACTGGCCTTCGGGCGTAGCTAGACGCGAGACCCACATTGTGGAACGTGCACTGGCCTTCGGGCGTAGCTAGACGTTCCTGCGCGTCCATTGACGTCGGTTCGACAGGCTCGTTCTACTTGTATTGAGCATTGCCTCCTCAGACGACGACGGCACCCAACACAGAATGGGGGAGCTGCACCCGTAGGGTAGCACATTGACAACACGCTCCACCGAGTTCTGCTGTCAGGCCACTCCAAAAAAAAAAAAAAAAAAAAAAAAACATGGCCGAGCAGGAAGTGACCATCACGCGTGGACAGCTAGAAAGGCACTATTGAGTGGTTTGTGACGATAAATCGCAAGATCAGCCTCGATGCTCTGCCCGGAGACGCACTTGACCTACCAGAAGGTAGTTGAATGGGTAGTCAATTTTGATAGGCGCATCGTTTCGCCTTGGACCGGAGAGCGGGCCAGCTGCGACACACTGCTGGGAACCCTTGTCGGTGATTGCCACCTCTCCGTTGATCAGTGCGCCTTCCAGTTCACAACTGAATTCAGTGGGCTGGAGGGGAGGAGCGGCGACGCGCTCTGATGACCTCCGAGACAAGGGTGGGCGCGCCTACCATGAGCGCTCTCTCGGTTTCGACCGAGAGATTGGTTGGCGTCACATGGCCGGCCACTTCCGGCCAGTGGAGCATCGTTGACACCACAGGCACATATGTATGACCAATACAACACTCAGTGCCATGACAGCCATGACAATTGCGATTGCGACAATCAAACATGACAGCCGTGACAATTGCGACGATCAATACAGTCCCAGCGACTTTTTGCCTCACAGTCAAGCTCAGGAGGGTCCTGCCAATGGTCGGACTGTCGCTGGCGACGTCGGCGACTCCGATTGGAGGTCTGTACCGTGCTGTCTGTATCGTGAAAATTGTACAGACGTCACATTGGCAGAACAATCGAACCGTGCTCTGCAGATCGTGTGTACAGAGAAAACTGCAGAGCGCTGTGCTGAATGTGGAAAGTTTTGACTCGCGCTTGTGTACAAACTGTACTGTACTGTGCGTACCAAATGACAGAAACTCGACAGATTTGAGCAGTCATTGGAATTGACAAGCGTTTCGCTCGCAGCAGAGCCAAGGTTTAGATCAGCCTCTCAAACGCTAATTGCTGTAGCACCGACACAATAACAACCACACAATAAGATCTAATGACAACGGAGGAAATGGGCAATGGCGCCGAAGGCTCGGCGAGCACTATGCGCTCTAGTGGCTCGTCCAGCGGATTTTGGAGCGAGGACGCGCTGAAGAATAGCGCTTAGTGGGCCCCAATTGATACTGACTACCCTTTTGGTCCTGCTCCCGGGTGCGTCGCATTCTTGGTGAGCCTGGTGAGCTGCAGTGGAGTCTTTCCATTCAGTTTCGCAGCTGGTCGTGCAGACTCGCAGGCAAGAACCCTTCCTTTGCTGCAGCATTCTTATACCCGTTCCCTGGTGTTCCTATCCCCGGAACCCTTCTTCCGGCAGCCGCTGTCATCGTACAGCCCAATTTCGCAGCCCAACTCCTCCAAACCAAATAGACACTGCCACATTCGAACAAAAGGCAGTCCAATGGTCCAATGCAGCTGAGTCGCTGCCCTGCAGTCCAACTGTTGACACTAGTGGAATCTAAGCCAGAACTCCAGAGAAGGGCGGTGCTGAGAATTCGCTGCAAGTGTGTCGAGGCCTCCACACAAGCGAACTCGCACGCCACTTCCAGACACTCTGGTTGTGTCTCTCACAAGTGCCGACATGCTGGCTGCTACAAATGTCAAAGCACCCGACAATCAGAAGACTGTCACAATAGAAGATCTACCTGTATCAGGTGCAGTGGGTGTGCCAGACAATTGGCGTCGTGACTGAGACGTTGGCTGCGCAAATGCCAATGCGCAACTTTGGACACGTTTGCTGGCGACACAGCGGCAACAGAATCGACGCGTGTATAGCGTAAATCGCGTGTGTGTGTGTCCTCATGGATTGCATTGCTCAGTACATGTAGTGCATGGTGGTATTCTCATCGCGTATTCCCGTGTCTGCATTTTCTATACCTACCGAATGTGGCGGCGGAAAAGGCGCCCTGGCATCGTCTCCCCGCAGCTTTGTGTTGGTTGTGTTGTGCGACGACGGTAGTCGTTTCCGTAGTCGTAGCGCCATTCGAGCCTCGTTTTGCGGTTTGTCCGCCAGGCTCCGGTAGGTGTCGCTAGAGGCGCGTCGATTCCTAGCCCCTACCCCGTGACTGGTTGGCGCCTAAAGTGTGGGCGCTCGCGCGCATTTCCAGCTATCGAATTTCGTCTGCGCGGCGCGCGTCCGGACCCGTTGGTCACTCGTGTCAGTTTCCCGCCGGTTGTCCGATTCTTTTCTCCACCCCCCCCCCCCCCGACTCTCGCGGCGAAGCCACCGTGCGGCTCTTCTACGCCATTGCACGTGTTGGTGACGGACCAAAGTGCGGCGACGTTGGACGGCCGATTCCCATACCCGCACCTGAACCACTTGCCTTGACCAGTGTCGGCCGCCCCGACATGTCAGCGCCAGTGAGCTCTCACTTCCGCGAGCACACGGTTGCTCTGGCCGCTGACTTGACCTCTATCGGCCGCCCCGACACGTAGCAGCGTCGGCTCAGCGCGTCGCGACAGGCGGAAGCGACGTCGGCTAGCGCGGCGCCAGCGACTGCCAGAGAGAAGTTTGCGCCACGTCCGTTCCGTTGCGTGGAGGCGTCGTGTCGTCTCTCGCCAACGTGGGGAGACAGCGCTCCCTAGAGGCGAATTCGAGTTGCAGGAGCGTGCGCGTATTCAGTGCTAGCCATCTTCTCGACACTTCACCCGTATGGCGGATAGGCAAAGGCGTCGACTGGACGACCGCAGCGTAGCGGTAGCGACGTGCGTGGCGTGTTTGCTCGCGACTCGTACACACGCGGCGGACTTTGAGGCGCTTTCGGCGCCCGGGGTCTAGACGTTCTAGAGGCCGCGCGAGAAGGCTCGGCTGCGGACGCGACAGTATGTGCGCGTTGCACAGCAGCCACAGTGAGCCACTATATGGCCTCATACGCCTGCTACGTCGTTAGTCGCATTAATTGAACTGCGTAGGTGTACTGTATTGTTGTTTTACGTTGCGCATAGGTTGTACTTCCCTTTCATCGCCTAGCTAGGTACCCATGTGTGTAGATTGAGCGCGCATTCAAAAATTTCTATGACGTCCATTTTCGTTTTCATGTGCTTCCTTTCATATGATGACCCCACGTGTTGCACCCTCTATCGGACCATGCCATACATGTTTTGAACAGTGCACTGCCTGCTTGCGCTGTAGCGTTTGTTTGTTTTCGATTTGTACTCTGCTTTGTTCTCATCCTGACAGTAAGCGTCGTCCTTGTGTGTACGCAAGGATTGAGATTCTCATTTGTGTACTCTGTGGCGAATTGCCATCGCTCACTTTGATCCGCATCCCCACTGACACATATTCTTAGGTATAGATCCTGCATTGATCATTGCTACAATAGGTAATTGTCGCATTCCTCGTCAAGACCATTCCACCAGCTCCACCATCCTCAACCAACTGACACAACTACATACAATATGCTCCACAACAAAGACCATTCTACATCTCCGGACACTACTCTCAGAAGACGAGACGACCTACAGCGAACTCTTTCGTCAGAGGATTCCCCTCATTTCATCTTCCCCCTGGGTCCCTGGCTTCTGCTGATGGCCACACCCCTGGAGACCTTGCAGCTGTGAGGACACAGCTCGTCCAAGGGGGAAGGTGTACTGACGTCCGCCAGGACGTCCGCCAGCCAACCTACACTTGTACATACCGTACCCCTGCTCTCTTCCTCTTCAACAGTGGACTCCAGCGGCGCTGAACTTTCCCAGGGACGCCAGCCACCCGCCGACCAGTCTCCAGCAGCCAGGCGTCGCGTCTACTCCTCAAGCGCCGCCAAACCAAGCCCCTGCCGACTGGACTGCAGCTGCGCCCTCTGATCCAGCCGCCGTCAGCGCTCAAGGCTTGCCCATGGCGCAAGCGGCGTCGCTCAGCTGACAAGTGGCGGCGGCGGCGCGCCTGCTGCAAGACTGGACTGGACACCCACGGCACAAGCGGACGACGCCGAGATAGCGTCCCTCTCCCCTCCCCTCACTGCACATAAATACGCTCGCTGATTCGACAACCGACAGTTCGTGTACATATGAGTCTGTCCTTGTGAACCTCGCCGCTTCGTGCCCCGTTTTCTGTACTGTTCGCCAGCTTGTACAGAAGTTTGTATAGCAGAACCTTGTACAGGCGCAGTCAGGCTTGCCGCTTCAGTACACTATTCGTACAACTTTGACACTGAGAGATGGTCCGAAGTCACTGCAAAGATGCCAGCCGGTCTTTACGGCGCCGCATCGGCCACTTCTGGTGGCTATTTGTACGTTGCCGATGGCATCGCAAGTGGCGGGCACTCACAGAGTTTGTTTCGCTTCGATCCAAAGAAGAACGTCTGGAAGAAGATGGCTCAGCCGAAGAAAAAAAGGTTGGCGCAGGCAGTGACTATTCTCGTCATGTCAGTTCGGTTCTACCCTATTTGAGAACCTACGGAACCGCCGCTGCCGTGGAGCTGTCCGGCAAGCCGTTCCTGATGGCGTGCGGCGGTTTTGACTACAGCGTCTTGCAGGTGCAGAGCGACTGTGAACTGTACGACATTGAGGCGGACGCCTGGCTCAAGGTCGAGGCGAGTTGGCGCGTGCGTTGCACAGTGGCAGCACTGGCGGATCCAGGATTTTCTGACAGAGGGGGGAGAAGGTCAATTTTTTTCACCGCACAATCTACACTACTATGGAAAAGACAAAAATGACGGGATTTTGTAGCTCCTTTACGAATCAAACGTGAGTTGGAAGAGAACCACAGCGCCGCAGGCGAAAATTTTCCGCTTTTGAGTGCCTAAGTCCAAGGAAAACGTAAAAATCTGAGTATTTCTACCTTGTGCTCGCCTTTTTTCCTGCTTCTCCCCGTGACCTCTCCCCCTCCTTCCCCCCCAAATCTAAACTGACAGGAGGGGGAGACCCCCCTCTCCCCCCCCATCTGGATCCGCTAGTGAGTGGCAGTGTTCTGGCCTAGGCCAAAACCGCCAGGCCCATGGGGGGGGGGTTCTTCTAGCCTAGGCCAAAACCGCCGCCCTCTACATGGAACCCCTCCACCGCTGGGTCGGTTCTGGCCTGGATGCGGTTTTGGCCTATGACAGCGGATCCAGCAACTTTTCTTCGTAGGGAAGGGGGAGGCAGATGCATTTTGCACTTTGCAAAAAGGGAGACATGCATCCCGTTAACATTTATTAATGCTCGGCCATTTCAGCTCTGCTTTGGGCACATTATTGGTTTATTTTTTGACAATTTATACATACATTGTTGGTAAGACAAGAGCGGTGCCGACTACAAAAATTTTTGAGATTTTTTGGCCACATAGCAACCAGCATTTTGTATGCAGAAACGTACCTAGGTCCGTTTGTTTGTCACGTTCCTCCTCCACCTCCTAGCTCACCCCCTCCCCTTCCTTTTTTTTCTATTTTTTCTATTTTGGGAGCAAAGGGTCCATTCCCCTCAACCTGTGACGCCGTCTGCCCGTGCGTTGACGTGTTGCGCTAATAGTTTTCAGAAAATGACTTTCGCGCGTCAGTACTTCGTCATGCTGACCTGTGGAGGCGCGACCTACGCGTTCGGCGGTTACGACGAAAACAACAAAGTCGTCAGACACGTCGAGAGATTCGACTGGGCATCAAAGAAGTGGGAGAAGCTCTCCACCACCGGCACGTCCCTGCCCACGGGCACCCTTTCCGAACCGCAGGGTGCCTGCTACTTTCCGTGAAAGACGGTGATTTTGAAATTGTTTCGATTACGACTAAGTCGGGCGGTCGACAGCATTTGTGATCGATCGCTGAAGCTGTGACGTCATTGAGTGGCAATGCGGTTGCTTGACGGCCAATCTCTCAGTGAGAAGACAGCACCACAGTGCAGCGTCACTTTTTTGAGGCAACAATTTTGAGAACAGGATTAACTGGACATTTGCTTCTAGCGACATAACAAGTTGTGTCCCGTTTGATGGATTTCTCAGTGGTTTGGCAGAAGTCTAAGTTGCACTTTATAGTGTAGGCCTACAAAGTTTTGGAAAGATCGATCAATGCAGTGAGGCACAATGATCGATCAAAGTTGAGAAACCCACCATGGGACACCCTGTACATTATCCTGCGAATGCTGCATTGGGTTGGAGAGAGAATGTCAGATTCATGATCAGTTACAAAGGTACCTATACCCATTACATCCATTACATTTTTACACTGAAATACCTATACGTTTGAGTAAAAAAAATTCTCATTTTTTTTTAAATTAAGAAAAAAATTAAGTTTTTTGTTAAATGTTCTCAGAGGCCGTTTCGGAAGCTTAGTAGAGTGTCAATAACAGCCAACTAAGGCATTAAAAGCCGTTTGAAGTGCATTTTAATCAACTTTTTACTGCTGATAGGTTTGCTTTAGTGAGTCGGACTCCCGACTATGACTATCCAGCCTCCAGAACACCTCCAATAGTGCTAACTATTGTTATTTATCTCATCCAGGCTGCTACTAAGTAGGTACCATATAGCGTTAAAACACACTAAAACCGTCGTCTTGGCTCATTTTTTGGCACTTTTCGGACGATTTTGACAAAGTTTTCTTTTAATTAAAAAAAAATTCCAGATTTTTTTTAAAACAAAAGCTTTAAGAAAAAGTTGATTTTTTTATTTTGCCCAAGCCTGCCTATACGCCGGCCGACCAGGCGGCAACCAGCGGCGGCCCACAGCGTATAAGGCTTTTGTCGAACTACGCAGGCACTTCCACCGAATTACGCTTTACCATTTTTTTGTTATTCTGGCGGTACGGTAGAAAATGTATAATAGGGAGGAGCAGGCACAGGAGCTGCAATAACCTTAGGCTTAGGCCTACCCTTAGGCTTAGGCCTAGACTTTCGCTTAGGCTTAGGCTTAGGCTTAGGCTTAGGCTTTCGCTTAGGCTTAGGCTTAGGCTTTCGCTTTCGCTTGCCCTCATAAACGCACGTGCACGCACGCACGCACGCACGCACGCACACGCCACTCTCTCTCGCTCTGTCTTCCAGAGAGAAAAAAGTCATAAGAGATCGTACGTGCTGATAGGAATGACTACCCCCACTCTGCACGTGCGGTCGAAGCAAGGGACGCTGCGTCTGCAAGAACAAAGCGCAGTCTTCAACCGACCTGGACGACATCAAGGACATGATCGTGGCCAAATGTGCCGCCCAAGACGAGCACATCTGCGCGACGATCAAGGCGGCCGTCTCGGAGACGGTTGAGCACGCTGTCGCCGCCTTGGTCTTGGAATTGCAGCAGGCCAAGGAACACATCGAGGCCTTGCGCTCTCGCGTCGCCGAGCTCGAGGCGCGACCTGCCTCCGCCGCCACAACGGAGGCCGACGGCTCGAGCCAGCACGATCCTCGACTGCAACAGCGACCCTACGGTGCGCCTCCCAACTGGCTCTCCACGCCGCCCTTTGCCGACGCCGTCGCGAAGGCGGTTGAACACCACCAGCAGAAGGAGAAGAAGAAGACCAATCTGGTGATCGTGGGCCTGCCCGAACCGCAGCCTGGCCTCGCCTCCGGCCCCGTCGACTCGGATCAGCAGGCTGTGGCGCGGTTGGCTGCGGACCTGCACATCGCGCCCACGAGCATCGAGCGCGTCTTCCGCCACGGCCAGTCGCGCAACAACCGGCCGCGCATCGTCAAGATCGCCTTCAACGACATGGACGCCCGCCGTCGCTTCCTGGTCGGCCTGCGGCCCCTGCTGGCGGATCGCCTGCAGGCTGGCCAGACGCAACTGCCGTTCTACGTTCGGCCAGACTTGACGCCGCTGGAGCTGCAGCAGAACGCGCTGCTGAACAAGGAGCGCCACCGACGAATCCAGAATGGCGAGGACGTCGTCATCTTCAGAGGTGAGATCATGTTGCGCGCCGACCGCGATCAGCTACGCTCGCGCATGCCCGCTCGCCAGCAGTTAAACTGAATCTGCAAGTCAGTCCTGCGGTTAGTGGTGCCGCTCCGATTATTGCTAGCGTGCTCGGCCTCTGCCCAGCTGCAGTAGGTACGAGTAAATCCGCCTCGGATAGGCCTAGGAGCGCTCCGTTAGGTAGGTGCAATCGTGCGATGCAGGTAGGTTCGAACGCGAATAATGCTCGCGTCTCGCCGCTCATGGCCACAGTCCCCACTTCCAAGTCCGTTCCTTCTTCCCATCCCCATACCGATCTTAGTCGCGTGTCTGCCGCGTCTGCCGCGTCATCTCACCAAGCGGCTGCTCCCTCTTGCCCAAGGCCAGGCCCCAGCTCCCCCCTGTGTTTTTATATATTGAACGCGCAGTCTCTAAGGCATGGACAAAAACTGGATCAGTTGCGTACGTATCTCTGCACAGCGCTTGCCAACTTCATTGTCTGTATATGCGAGACGTGGCTAGACGCCACCTTCCCCTCCGCGCTCCTAGAGAACCAGTCCTCCCATACCACCTATAGAGTTGACCGTTCCGGCCGTCTAGGCGGGGGGTGTCTCATTCTAGTTCCTAAAAGCATTCGTTCTGCTGTCTCTATCCCAGCCCAATCCCACCCACAGTTCGAAGCACTGTCTGTTGATCTCTATCTAAAGAATACCCGCTTGCGCATTACTAATGTGTATCGACCACCGTCGTCCAACGACTCAGCCCCTCTCATCTCGTACCTGACCAATGCGCTCTCTGTCAACCACCCCTCTATCCTAGTGGGAGACTTCAATTTGCCTAGCGTGGACTGGACCAATCTCACGCAAAGGACAGATGCACGCACAGCTGAAAAACTAGTTTTCCAATACTTCCTCTCAAGTGGGTTAGAGCAACATGTTGACCGGCCAACGCGGGGGAACAACATTCTTGACCTCGTGCTATCTAACCAACCGCACATTTTACACTCTGTGTCTGTAGAACCCCCTTGTTTACCATCGGATCACCTAGCTGTCACTTTCCAAACTATTGAATCACTGGACACGAATAAACCAGTGAGCAGTTACCGTAAGTATGTGAATGGGAATTACGCAGCTATGAACGAATACTTATTCAATGTAGATTGGGTGGCTCTATTCGCAGCATGTGCAAACGCTGTCAGTATGTGGAACCACTTCAAAAAAATCTTGCATCACTGTATTGAACTCTTTGTACCAATGTGCACTCCAAAAAACAAACCCGTCTCAAAAGAAGTTCGGAAGCTAATTAATAAGCAGAAAAGACTGCACAACAAATTTAAAGCCTCACAAAACCTAGAAGACTATAACAACTGGAAAACAGCTAACAAAGCAGCAAATAGAGCCATCCTCAGTGAGCAATGTGCGTTTGAAAACAGCTTGGCTAGGCGTGGGAACTGTCGCGAATTTTGGAAATGTGTGTGTGGGCGTATGAAGACAATTCCTTCAGTAGCTTCCCTCAAAGCCTCCGATGGCTCGCTTAGCCATACTGATGCTGAAAAAGCGTCCATTTTAAACAATCAATTCTCCTCAGTTTTTGTCACTGACAATAACGAGCCATTAGAATTGTCTTCTCAAACCCATGTACGCATGCTACCTCCAAACTTTTCGGAATTTGACATATATCTAGCGCTCTCTAAGCTGCCCAACAAGTTCTCCTCAGGGACCGACGGAATTCCAGTACTTATTAAAGAGAGTGGCCCTTGCAATTGCCTACCCACTTATGCGAATCTTCAACCTATCCCTGGCCACAGCCCAAGTACCACCCGACTGGTTGTGCGCAAACATCACACCAAAACTCCAAACTCCCTGAATTCAATTTATCAATGGTGCAACGAAAATCAGCTCCAACTTTCTCTGTCCAAATGTTCAGTCCTTCACCTCGGTATAAATCGCAAGGAAAGAACAAACTACAGTGTAGGAGGAACACAGCTATCTACGGTAGAAACTATGCGTGACTTGGGCGTCACTGTTTCCAAAGATCTTCGTTTCACTGAGCATTGCAACCAGATTAGTAAGGCTGCTGGTCTAAGAGCGTCCGCAATACTAAACTGCTTTCACACTAGAGACTTGAATGTGTTAAGAGTGTTATTTTGCGCGTTTGTTAGAAGCAGTCTTGAATATGCTTCCCCGTGTTGGAATCCGGTCATGGTTGGTAACACAAGGCAGCTGGAGTCAATTCAGAGAACTTTCACCCGAAATATTCCGCAACTACGTCATTTGTCATATGATGAACGGAGAGAGCGCATTGGTCTTCCCCTCCTTGAACTGCGGCGGCTACATGCTGATTTAATCTATGTCTATAAAATAATTCACAAACAAACTTCCAACAAATTTGAAGATTTCTTTACCTTAAATAGAGACAGCAGAACGAGGGGGCATAATTTTAAACTCCGTCCACAAAAACACAACACTCAGTATAGAGCGCACTTCTTCTCCAATAGGATCATTGGTGCTTGGAATGCCTTGTCGACCATGATTCGCTCGCTCGCTGTGCTTCGCCTTTGTGCCTTCGTACTGTCGTACACCGTGCTTCGACGAATAAAAAAACAAACAAACAAACGTACGCACAGATGTGTGATGTCGGTACCAAGAAGCTTTTTTGGTAGACGCCGACGCCACTGTGGGCATCTGCAATTGCAACGTGCGCAGCCACAGCGTGAAGCACCGGTATGTGGAATGAGGCGTGCGCGTGCGTGCTTGTGCGTGCATGCACGGTCGCGCTTGTGCGAGCGTGCGTGTGTGCGTGCGTACGTGCGTGCGTGCGTGCGTGCGTGCGTGCGTGCGTGCGTGCGTACGTGCGTGCGTGCGTGCGCGCACGTGCGCGCCGACTTTTCGCGCATGAACCGGCCGGAGGATGGCAGCGATAAATCACATCGACATTAGTGCTGAACATTTATGCAGAGGAAGTACACGCCACACAGTGGCACGAAGAGGTGTAGAGGTGGTGGTGGGGGGGGGGGGGTGAACGGAATGGGAAGAATTTTCTCGACCCTCCCGAAATGATTTATGTTGGTTTTCAAACGTCCAGAGGGTCTCCTCTGCAGTAAATTATCTTAGTCTTAATCGTTATGGACGATACGCGGTGGTGCTGACGAAGCACTGCGGCATTCTCCTTTTACCGAGAAATTAGGCGACAACAACCGTATAGCTACTGAATGACTTCACAGCATCGGCGATCACA
>JASAMY010001677.1:0-32209 GCA_030248085.1 Paralinhomoeus sp. GSCO2_6 | reverse complement strand
GAACCCTCCCACTCCCCCAGGTCCATTTCCCGGTTACAGGTACGCCGTCAGTGGGCCATGTAGCATACCCGTTTCCATGACGCCTTCCCGTCTAGAGCCACAGAATTAGCCAAAGACATCCGGAAGAACGCCATATGTAATCTCGGGCAGCGACAGCTCGAGAAAATCCATCGAAAGGGAAGTCCTCGTTCTAGTGGATCCATCAAGAATCGAACCCAGCACCGTGCGCGCACGAGGCCGATTCTCTGCCACTAGCGCCATAACGCTGCCCACGAACATACGTACGCGCACACTCGCCAGCTGCACAGGGTGTGTACAGAGTCATTCATACTACGTGCGTGCGTGCGTGCGTGCGTGTAGTACGCACACATTTGCATGCCGTACTTGCAGGATGGATAGCAGCGACGGAAGCGGCCAGTTATCTATGGGCGAGTTGTCCTATTCCGTCACCCAGTGCTGACTGGCACAGCAGGTAAACACCACGTGTTTGTGTACAGTCTGAAACATTTGTGCAGGGTATCAGAGGCGTATCCAGGATTTGGGTGTGGATAGGGCCGGGGATGTCAGCAACTCATCTCTCCTCTTGCAACGACAATTTTGAAGTCGGTATTGTTTTTTTAGTAGGTTTCATGTGTAGGCACATGCGTGTAAGAGATTTGAGGATGGAATTCGGAATGCGGCTGGATTGAATTGATCACTAATTCATGGTTGAAATCGATTTTCAAGCCAGCCATTATATGTAGTAAATTCACGAGCACGATCCCATTTACAGTACGCTAACTTTGAAAACTTTGTATAGGTACATGCATGGAGTCCGCAGCTAACTCTGAAAAATGATACTTTTCTTAATGAAAAAAACCCTCAAATTTAGGGCGTCAACTTGGAAAACTCATCGAAATCTCCCGGTAGATTTCTGCAGTATTGGGAAAACCGCTGCCGTCGCGAGTTTTCAGCGCTTTGGACAGAAAATGCGTTTAATTCGCTCTAGAAATATATTCTATAAGCCCCTGGGCGTTTATTACAGGCACTATTGTTGTCTGGGGGAGGGGGAGGGGTTTAGGGGCCCCACAGAATTTTCAACCACCCCCCAAACCCGCCCAACCACCCCCCCCCCCCCAGAATTTTCCCAAGGATTCTCACTCGGTCTAAAAGTGAGTAAATGTTGGTGTATTTCAGTGCTTTTCAGTGTTACATGACCGTTAAACAGCTAAATAACACTGTTTAGACCCTATCTATACCCATTTTTGGCAAAAAAGTACCAGTATAACTCAAAAAATGGCCAGCTACCCCCCACTTTTTGCTCCAGACACCCCCACCCCCCCCCCCCAGAATTCGGCCATTTTTACCCCCTACCCTCCCACTCTTGCAGACCCGGTTACATGTATGGCCTGTGGCGTAGAATGAACTGTCCCGTTGTCCTCCCAGTATATGTGCGTCCGCTACTTACAACAAAGGCAGTAGATGCCAGCATCAATCGTTCACACACAATTTACATACCGCGCAGTGTCCGAACAACAAGTGAAACGCGCCAAAGGGATCACACAGGACTGGTGCGCGATTTCAAGTTTGTGTCATAGGTGTAACTGACCATCGAAGTTGGGGGGGGGGGGGGTGAATTTCGGATTTTTCAAAAGTCGATGGGCCGCATCGAAGTCGATCGAAGCAAAAGACCTGCACGGCCAAATCTGATGCAATTTTCATCGTTTTCCAGCCTCAATAATGAATTAGAAAGTGCTTCGTGTATGCTGAATACAGAGAGCCCCAGGCGTATAATTGGTCCAAAACCCAGGGGGGGGAGGTCTCTGGGGGTTTCGAGGGGAGAGGTCTAGAGCCATCCTGGATAAAATGACCGGGATCGAAAATTTTGGAAGAGGGGTGGTAGAAGAGGAGGATTTTACACCACAATAACGTGTAAAATTGGTACTTTTCTTGTCTAAAATGGATCAAAATAAAGTCTAAATAGCACTTTTCAGACGTTTTTGGGTCACACTACACTGAAAATAAAACAAAAACACGCATCGCCACCCGTTTTTTTTTTAAATATTGAGAGAGGGCTTCCCGCAAGTCATCCAGGATGGCGATGGTCAGGGGGGCCTCTCTCCCGCAAAAAAACGAGCCGGGCCGGCTATAGCCAGGGGGGTAAACCCCACCCCCCCCCCCCCCCCCCGAGCCCACCTATGGTACGTACACTGACACCCCCCCCCCCCAGTTACACCTATGCTTTTAAAGTGCCCCAGTTACACCAATGCTTTTGAAGTCAAATTCGTGCGAGTCGGCAGTTGGGGGCTTGGCGCGCTTATGGCTGCAGCTGCGCGGCGTACATGTCGTTCAGTACTGGGAGATAGCGGTGGACGATTTCGGCCCGCTGCAGCTTGAGGGTGGGCGTGAGCAGGCCGTTCTCCACACCGAATTCCTCCGCGGCCAGATAGACGTCGCGTACCTGCGCAAGGGACCCTCGTGTCTGAGCTGCCCAACGCTGTAGGCGACGTCCCTCCTGGGGGGGGGGCGCTGGGTGTAAGCAATTTTGGAGGGTGGGGTTTGGAGGGACTGGGCGCATACCTGTAACTGGGTCTGGAAGAGTGGGGGGGGGGAGTAAATGGGCAAATTCTGGGGGGGGGGGTAGCCGGCCATTTTTTGAGTTATACTGGTATTTTTGGTCAAAAATGGGTATAAATAGGGTCTAAACAGTGTTATTTAGCTGTTTTATGGTCATATAACACTGAAATATACCAACATTTACTCACCTTTATCGTTTTAGACTGAGTGAAAATCCCTTGGGAAAATTCTCGGGGGAGGGTTGGGGGGGGGAGTTGGGTGGGCGTTGAAAAAATTGTGCGGGGCCCCAACCCCCCCCCCCCCCCAGTTACAGGTATGACTGGGCGGTAGCGTTGTTTGCCCGTTTTGCAGGCACAACAACAGGTTGAAGAAACGTGGGTGGGGGAGGGGGAGGGAGGGGGTGCCGATGCATTGCTTGCACGTGTTGTCGCGTCCGTCCCTCACCTTCTCGTAGTCGCGCAGGCTCGCGGCCGTGCCGACTTCCTGCATGCTCTGGACGATCATTTCTTTCACGTCCGCACTGTGGACGAGCGCCTGCCGAGACAGCACTGCGGCCGGCACGTGCAGCAGGCGCGCCGCGTCGCGCGCCACAGTCTAAATAAAATTCCCTCGAGAAAACTATAGGTTGAATTGAATTGCAGCAAAGAAAAAACGACGGGCGAGACGCCCACGATGAATGGCTTGAGTATATGGCCGTAGACGAAGATCTGAGAGACATACGGACTGCGCGCGTAGACGTTCTCGACCTTGTCGGGAGCCACGCAGTCGCCCTACGCGGGGGGGGGGGGGGGGGCGACTTCTGGAGGGGGTGGAGAGAGTAGGGTATCGTCCCAACCTGCGACAATTGAAAGCTGTGCTTGATACGGTCGATACGATGCTTGATACGGGCGTGCCCTGGGGAGTGAGCTCGCCCACGTCACCAGTCAGTAGCGATCCGTCTCTCAGCACCTCCGCCGTCCCCTCTTCGTTCTGGAAGGCACGGACAGCGCGCCGTCGCGGGCGCATGGGAACGTCGGGGGGGGGGCGGGCACCCTAAAGTAGCCCTTGAAGACGTGCGGTCCCATGATGCAGATCTGGCCCTGGCCGTGGGCGGCCTCGTAGCGCGGCCGGTCGCAGTCGACGAGCTTTACGGCGCAGCAGGGGACGGGCACGCCCACGTGCCCGCCTCTGTGGTCGCCTTCGACCGTGAGCAGGGCCGTGGCGCCTCCGCACTCGAGCCGGCCGTAGCCCTCGATGAGCACGCAGCCGAACGCCGCCCGGCCGAACGCGAGCAGATCCGTCTCGATGGGTGCCGACCCTGCACAGCGCACAGCGCCTCCAACCGCTGCCCCACAGCCATTTTGTGCTGCTGGTGCTGCACCTACTGTTCCTGGCGCAACTGTATTTAGCGGGTCCCTATACTTTTGGCGGGTCCCTTGACCCCACGCGGGTCCTTTCACCTCAGGCGGGTCCATTGGGTTTAATAGTTTCAGTTTCACTTTCCTGTATCTGATATCCCTTTGACCCTTTCATCCCTCTTAGTTCTAGGCTTTGCTTAGGCTTAGGCTTATGCATCGCTCAGGCTTAGGCTTATCTATTGCTTAGGCTTAGGCTTTTGTATTGCGTAGGTTTAGGCCTTGCTTAGGCTTGCGCTTATGCGTTGGTTAAGCTTTGGTAAGAAGGGTGTACTAGCAGACTAAGCAAGGTTTTAGTAGGGCCTAAGCCAAAGCAAGGCCTAAACCTAGGCAATTCAGACGCCTAAGCCAAAGCGATGCATAGGCCTAAGCCTAAGCAAAGCCTAGAACTAAGGGGGATACCTAAAGGGATTAAGGAAAAATGTGCAGGGGGCTGCAAAAAAAGAAGGAGAATATGTGACACTCTATTGTTGAAGTCCAGTTTGAAAAGAAGTGGTATTAAGGCATATACCCCCACTGATTTCTAGCCACTTTCGCATTGCAGCTGATCAACTCCACTTTGAACAAACCATGTATAAATCCGGACCAAGCACAGCAACAAGTCACATATTCGGCGATTTTTGTGTTCGCTTGCAATGGAAGGAAATGTGCAGCAAAAATTGCGGCAACTGGAACTGACTGACATTTACATAGATTGAGTGCGAGAAATTATCACACGCCCTATGGAAGTTGAGGGGGGGGGGGGTGAATTTCGGATTTTTCAAAAGTCGATGGGCCGCATCGAAGTCGATCGAAGCAAAAGACCTGCACGGCCAAATCTGATGCAATTTTCATCGTTTTCCCGCCTCAATAATGAATTAGAAAGTGCTTCGTGTATGCTGAGTACACAGAGCCCCAGGCGAATAATTGGTCCAAAACGCGGGGGGGGGGGGGGTGTGTGGGGGTTTCGAGGAGGGAGGTCTAGAGCCATCCTGGATAAATAACCGGGATCGAAAATTTTGGAAGAGGGGTGGTAGAAGAGGAGGATTTTACACCACAATAACGTGTAAAATTGGTACTTTTCCGGTCTAAAATGGGTCAAAATAAAGTCTAAATAGCACTTTTCAGACGTTTTTGGGTCACACTACACTGAAAATAAAACAAAAACACGCATCTCCACCCGTTTTTTTTAATATTGAGAGAGGGCTTCCCGCAAGTTTTCCAGGATGGCGATGGTCAGGGAGGCCTCTCTCCCGCAAAAAACGAGCCGGGCCGGCTTTACCCAGCGGGCCCCCCCCCCCCCCCCCCGAGCCCACCTATGGTACGTACACTGACACCCCCCCCCCCAGTTACACCTATGCTTTTAAAGTGCCCCAGTTACACCTATGCTCTTGAAGTCAAATTCGTGCGAGTCGGCAGTTGGGGGCTTGGCGCGCTTATGGCTGCAGCTGCGCGTACATGTCGTTCAGTACTGGGAGATAGCGGTGGACGATTTCGGGCCGCTGCAGCTTGAGGGTAGGCGTGAGCAGGCCGTTCTCCACACCGAATTCCTCCGCGGCCAGATAGACGTCGCGTACCTGCGCAAGGGACCCTCGTGTCTGAGCTGCCCAACGCTGTAGGCGACGTCCCTCCTGGGGGGGGGGCGCTGGGTGTAAGCAATTTTGGAGGGTGGGGGTTTGGAGGGACTGGGCGCATACCTGTAACTGGGTCTGGAAGAGTGGGGCGGAGTAAATGGCCAAATTCTGGGGGGGGGGGTAACCGGCCATTTTTTGAGTTATACTGGTACTTTTTGGTCAAAAATGGGTATAAATAGGGTCTAAACAGTGTTATTTAGCTGTTTTATGGTCATATAACACTGAAATACACCAACATTTACTCACCTTTATCGTTTTAGACTGAGTGAAAATCCCTTGGGAAAATTCTGGGGGGAGGGTTGGGGGGGGGAGTTGGGTGGGTGTTGCAAAAATTGTGCGGGGCCCCCACCCCCCCCCCCCCCCAGTTACAGGTATGACTGGGCGGTAGCGTTGTTTGCCCGTTTTGCAGCCACAACAACACCAGGTTGAAGAAAGGTGGGGGGGGGCGGGAGGGGGTGCCGATGCATTGCTTGCACGTGTTGTCGCGTCCGTCCCTCACCTTCTCGTAGTCGCGCAGGCTCGCGGCCGTGCCGACTTCGCGCATGCTCTGGAGGATCATTTCTTTCACGTCCGCACTGTGGACGAGCGCCTGCCGAGACAGCACTGCGGCCGGCACGTGCAGCAGGCGCGCCGCGTCGCGCGCCACAGTCTAAATAAAATTCCCTCGAGAAAACTATAGGTTGAATTGAATTGCAGCAAAGAAAAAACGACGACGCCCACGATGAATGGCGTTAGTATATGGCCGTAGACGAAGATCTGAGAGACATACGGACTGCGCGCGTAGACGTTCTCGACCTTGTCGGGAGCCACGCAGTCGCCCTACGCGGGGGGGGGGGGGCGACTTCTGGAGGGGGTGGAGAGAGTAGGGTATCGTCCCAACCTGCGACAATTGAAAGCTGTGCTTGATACGGTCGATACGATGCTTGATACGGGCGTGCCCTGGGGAGTGAGCTCGCCCACGTCACCGGTCAGTAGCGATCCGTCTCTCAGCACCTCCGCCGTCCCCTCTTCGTTCTGGAAGGCACGGACAGCGCGCCGTCGCGGGCGCATGGGAACGTCGGGGTGGGGGCGGGCACCCTAAAGTAGCCCTTGAAGACGTGCGGTCCCATGATGCAGATCTGGCCCTGGCCGTGGGCGGCCTCGTAGCGCGGCCGGTCGCAGTCGACGAGCTTTACGGCGCAGCAGGGGACGGGCACGCCCACGTGCCCGCCTCTGTGGTCGCCTTCGACCGTGAGCAGGGCCGTGGCGCCTCCGCACTCGAGCCGGCCGTAGCCCTCGATGAGCACGCAGCCGAACGCCGCCCGGCCGAACGCGAGCAGATCCGTCTCGATGGGTGCCGACCCTGCACAGCGCACAGCGCCTCCAACCGCTGCCCCACAGCCATTTTGTGCTGCTGGTGCTGCACCTACTGTTCCTGGCGCAACTGTATTTAGCGGGTCCCTATACTTTTGGCGGGTCCCTTGACCCCACGCGGGTCCTTTCACCTCAGGCGGGTCCATTGGGTTTAATAGTTTCAGTTTCAGTTTCCTGTATCTGATATCCCTTTGACCCTTTCATCCCTCTTAGTTCTAGGCTTTGCTTAGGCTTAGGCTTATGCATCGCTCAGGCTTAGGCTTATCTATTGCTTAGGCTTAGGCTTTTGTATTGCGTAGGTTTAGGCCTTGCTTAGGCTTGCGCTTATGCGTTGGTTAAGCTTTGGTAAGAAGGGTGTACTAGCAGACTAAGCAAGGTTTTAGTAGGGCCTAAGCCAAAGCAAGGCCTAAACCTAAGCAATTCAGAAGCCTAAGCCAAAGCGATGCATAGGCCTAAGCCTAAGCAAAGCCTAGAACTAAGGGGGATACCTAAAAGGGATTAAGGAAAAATTTGCAGGGGGCTGCAAAAAAAGGAGAATATGTGACACTCTATTGTTGAAGTCCAGTTTGAAAAGAAGTGGTATTAAGGCATATACCCCCACTGATTTCTAGCCACTTTCGCATTGCAGCTGATCAACTCCACTTTGAACAAACCATGTATAAATCCGGACCAAGCACAGCAACAAGTCACATATTCGGCGATTTTTGTGTTCGCTTGCAATGGAAGGAAATGTGCAGCAAAAATTGCGGCAACTGGAACTGACTGACATTTACATAGATTGAGTGCGAGAAATTAGCACACGCCCTATGGAAGTTGAGGGGGGGGGGGGGTTAATTTAGGATTTTTCAAAAGTCGATGGGCCGCATCGAAGTCGATCGAAGCAAAAGACCTGCACGGCCAAATCTGATGCAATTTTCATCGTTTTCCAGCCTCAATAATGAATTAGAAAGTGCTTCGTGTATGCTGAGTACACAGAGCCCCAGGCGAATAATTGGTCCAAAACCCGGGGGGGGGGGGGTGTCTGGGGGTTTCGAGGAGGGAGGTCTAGAGCCATCCTGGATAAATAACCGGGATCGAAAATTTTGGAAGAGGGGTGGTAGAAGAGGAGGATTTTACACCACAATAACGTGTAAAATTGGTACTTTTCTGGTCTAAAATGGGTCAAAATAAAGTCTAAATAGCACTTTTCAGACGTTTTTGGGTCACACTACACTGAAAATAAAACAAAAACACGCATCTCCACCCGTTTTTTTTAATATTGAGAGAGGGCTTCCCGCAAGTTTTCCAGGATGGCGATGGTCAGGGAGGCCTCTCTCCCGCAAAAAACGAGCCGGGCCGGCTATAGCCAGCGGGACCCCCCCCCCCCGAGCCCACCTATGGTACGTACACTGACACCCCCCCCCCCCCCAGTTACACCTATGCTTTTAAAGTGCCCCAGTTACACCTATGCTCTTGAAGTCAAATTCGTGCGAGTCGGCAGTTGGGGGCTTGGCGCGCTTATGGCTGCAGCTGCGCGTACATGTCGTTCAGTACTGGGAGATAGCGGTGGACGATTTCGGGCCGCTGCAGCTTGAGGGTAGGCGTGAGCAGGCCGTTCTCCACACCGAATTCCTCCGCGGCCAGATAGACGTCGCGTACCTGCGCAAGGGACCCTCGTGTCTGAGCTGCCCAACGCTGTAGGCGACGTCCCTCCTGGGGGGGGGGGGGAGGGGCGCTGGGTGTAAGCAATTTTGGAGGGTGGGGGTTTGGAGGGACTGGGCGCATACCTGTAACCGGGTCTGGAAGAGTGGGGGGGGGAGTAAATGGGCAAATTCTGGGGGGGGGGTAGCTGGCCATTTGTTGAGTTATACTGGTAGGTACTTTTTGGTCAACAATGGGTGTACATAAATAGGGTCTAAACAGTGTTATTTAGCTGTTTCATGATCATGATATATGTAACACTGAAATACATCAACATTTACTCACATATATCGTTTTGGACAGTGAAAATCCCCTGAGAAAATTCTGTGGGGTTGGGGGGGGGGGGGGAGTTGGGTGGGTGTTGGAAAAATAGTGGGGGCCCCCAAACCCCCCCCCCCCCAGTTACAGGTATGACTGGGCGGTAGCGTTGTTTTCCCTAATTGCAGGCACAACAACACAAGGTTGAAGAAACGTGGGTGGGGGAGGGGGAGTGAGGGGGTGCCGATGCATTGCTTGCACGTGTTGTCGCGTCCGTCCCTCACCTTCTCGTAGTCGCGCAGGCTCGCGGCCGTGCCGACTTCCTGCATGCTCTGGACGATCATTTCTTTCACGTCCGCACTGTGGACGAGCGCCTGCCGAGACAGCACTGCGGCCGGCACGTGCAGCAGGCGCGCCGCGTCGCGCGCCACAGTCTAAATAAAATTCCCTCGAGAAAACTATCGGTTTAATTGAATTGCAGCAAACAAAACACGACGACGCCCACGATGAATGGCTTGAGTATTTGGCCGTTCACGAAGTTCTGAGAGACATACGGACTGCGCGCGTAGACGTTCTCGACCTTGTCGGGAGCCACGCAGTCGCCCTACGCGGGGGGGGGGGGCGACTTCTGGAGGGGGTGGAGAGAGTAGGGTATCGTCCCAACCTGCGCCAATTGAAAGCTGTGCTTGATACGGTCGATACGATGCTTGATACGGGCGTGCCCTGGGGAGTGAGCTCGCCCACGTCACCAGTCAGTAGCGATCCGTCTCTCAGCACCTCCGCCGTCCCCTCTTCGTTCTGGAAGGCACGGACAGCGCGCCGTCGCGGGCGCATGGGAACGTCGGGGTGGGGGCGGGCACCCTAAAGTAGCCCTTGAAGACGTGCGGTCCCATGATGCAGATCTGGCCCTGGCCGTGGGCGGCCTCGTAGCGCGGCCGGTCGCAGTCGACGAGCTTTACGGCGCAGCAGGGGACGGGCACGCCCACGTGCCCGCCTCTGTGGTCGCCTTCGACCGTGAGCAGGGCCGTGGCGCCTCCGCACTCGAGCCGGCCGTAGCCCTCGATGAGCACGCAGCCGAACGCCGCCCGGCCGAACGCGAGCAGATCCGTCTCGATGGGTGCCGACCCTGCACAGCGCACAGCGCCTCCAACCGCTGCCCCACAGCCATTTTGTGCTGCTGGTGCTGCACCTACTGTTCCTGGCGCAACTGTATTTAGCGGGTCCCTATACTTTTGGCGGGTCCCTTGACCCCACGCGGGTCCTTTCACCTCAGGCGGGTCCATTGGGTTTAATAGTTTCAGTTTCAGTTTCCTGTATCTGATATCCCTTTGACCCTTTCATCCCTCTTAGTTCTAGGCTTTGCTTAGGCTTAGGCTTATGCATCGCTCAGGCTTAGGCTTATCTATTGCTTAGGCTTAGGCTTTTGTATTGCGTAGGTTTAGGCCTTGCTTAGGCTTGCGCTTATGCGTTGGTTAAGCTTTGGTAAGAAGGGTGTACTAGCAGACTAAGCAAGGTTTTAGTAGGGCCTAAGCCAAAGCAAGGCCTAAACCTAAGCAATTCAGAAGCCTAAGCCAAAGCGATGCATAGGCCTAAGCCTAAGCAAAGCCTAGAACTAAGGGGGATACCTAAAAGGGATTAAGGAAAAATTTGCAGGGGGCTGCAAAAAAAGGAGAATATGTGACACTCTATTGTTGAAGTCCAGTTTGAAAAGAAGTGGTATTAAGGCATATACCCCCACTGATTTCTAGCCACTTTCGCATTGCAGCTGATCAACTCCACTTTGAACAAACCATGTATAAATCCGGACCAAGCACAGCAACAAGTCACATATTCGGCGATTTTTGTGTTCGCTTGCAATGGAAGGAAATGTGCAGCAAAAATTGCGGCAACTGGAACTGACTGACATTTACATAGATTGAGTGCGAGAAATTAGCACACGCCCTATGGAACCCCATGCACACACACGTACGCATGCACGCACGCACACACGCATGTACACGTGCACAGACACACGCACGCACGCACGCACGCACGCACGCACGCAGCACTCATGCAAGCATTAGGGTCACTACACAAATGTTATACGAACAGTTCATCATTGGGTGGAATGCCGGAAGCGAATGGAGCAGGATTGTAGTACGTATATGTGCCTCTTGCCTACACATCGACATCACCAACTGTACATCATCAACAACCAACATTGCAAAAGTTTTAGCAGGGGACCAATTGATTTGGCAGGAACTTTAGCTGTTTCAGGTCCATGGACATGGGCAATGACAACGTCTGAGAGAGATGAGATATGAGTTGATGGACGTTTGCGTCGTTTTGGCTTGGCTGAGTGAGATGGCTCGCACAAAAATCGCTGAATATGTGACTTGTTGCTGTGCTTGGTTCGGATTTATACATGGTTTGTTCAAAGTGGAGTTGATCAGCTGCAATGCGAAAGTGGCTAGAAATCAGTGGGGGTATATGCCTTAATACCACTTCTTTTCAAACTGGACTTCAACAATAGAGTGTCACGTATTCTCCTTTTTTTGCAGCCCCCTGCAAATTTTTCCTTAATACAGTGTTTTTTCAAAAGATGAAGGGGTTTCTGTAATTCAACGCACGCAAGCATGCACGCATGGCGCACACACAAACGCACGCTCGCATGCTCGCACGCACGCACGCTTGCACGTACGCATGCACGCACGCATGCACGCACGCACGCACGCACATATGCGCACAGACGTTCACTGACATAGGTTCACACACAATGTACGTGTGACTGAATCGAACAAGGCAAAATTGAAATAAAGCAAAGTACCAACAGCCTAGCAGACATACATGCATGCATGCACATGCAGTTGTGCTATATTGCTGCGTCAGAGCATAGTGATGTAAAGTATGGAAACGATCGCCATGACTAGGTGGTCAACTTTTGTGTTTTTGCCAAAGTGATCGGACCTACAATTAAGGAAAAATTTGCAGGTGGCTGCAAAAAAAGGTGAATATGTGACGCTCTTTTGTTGGAGCCCAGTTTGAAAAAGAGGGGTATCAATTAAGGCATGCCTCATTTATGTATAGCCACTTACGCTTTGCAGCTGATCAACTTCAGTTTGAACAAACCGTGTATAAAAACCAAACCAAACGCTGCAACACGTCACATATTCGGCATTTTTTCGTGTTCGCGTGCATAGAAAGGAGCAGTGGCAATTATAGGACCTAACTGGACTGGAACACCCCACATTCACATATGTCACATGACTGAATGAATGGTTGCGAGACAGGCAGGAGGGACCCCAGGGGAAAATCGAAATCTCGATTGGGCGATTATTAAAGACAGAATGCGAATCGCGCTATACTTCCGTCGTTGCGAGGAGGCGTGGGTGGTCGTCGACTTCCCATTGTTAAACACTGAACAAACGGTATGTATGCTGTTGTTGTTGGAGGTGAGGTCAACGCTAGGAGGCCATCAGTCATACCTGTAACTTTGGTGGGGTTTTGGGTGGGGGTTCCCCCCCCCAGGTCCTAGGTTTGACCATACCCACACCCTCCCCAACCCTTTCCCCAGGTTTCTGTGAAACCCCACCCAATCTCTCCCCAGAATTTTTTTTTTGAGAACTTTATCATAGCCACTTACATTAAATGGAAAATATCTGTCCGGTACAGTATTTTTGAGCACCAAAATCGACCAAAAAGTACATATATTGCGTTATTTAAAGTGTATCTTGACTAAAACTACCCATTTTTGGGTTTTTACAGAGTATTGTTGACTAAAAATCGAGCAAAATTGCCCATTTTTCCTTCCCATATACCTCCCTCGAGTTTCTCACTTCACCCAACACCTCCTCCAGAAAGTGTTCGAACCCTCCCCCTCCCCCAGGTCCAATTCCCGGTTACAGGTACGCCGTCAGTGGTCCATGTAGCATACCCGTTTCCATGACGCCTTCCCGTCTAGAGCCGCATAATTTGCCAAAGACCTTCGGAAGAACGCCATCTGTAATCTGGGGCAGCGACGGCACGAGAAAATCCATTGAGAGGGAAGTCCTCGATCTAGTGGCTCCATCAAGAATCGAACCCAGCACCGTGCGCGCAAGAGGCCGATTCTCTGCCACTAGCGCCATAACGCTGCCCACGAACATACGTACGCTCACACTCGCCAGCTGCACAGGGTGTGTACAGAGTCATTCATACTACGTGCGTGCGTGCGTGCGTGCGTGTAGTACGCACACATTTGCATGCCGTACTTGCAGGATGGATAGCAGCGACGGCAGCGGCCAGTTAGTTATCTATGGGCGAGTTGTCCTATTCCGTCACCCAGTGCTGACTGGCACAGCAGGTAAACACCACGTGTTTGTGTACAGTTTGAAACATTTGTGCTGGGTGTCAGAGGCGTATAAAGGATTTGGGTGTGGATAGGGCCGGGGAATGTCAGCAACTCATCTCTCCTCTTGCAACGACAATTTTGAAGTCGGTATTGTTTTTTTAGTAGGTTTCATGTGTAGGCACATGCGTGTAAGAGATTTGAGGATGGAATTCGGAATGCGGCTGGATTGAATTGATCACTAATTCATGGTTGAAATCGATTTTCAAGCCAGCCATTATATGTAGTAAATTCACGAGCACGATCCCATTTACAGTACGCTAACTTTGAAAACTTTGTATAGGTACATGCATGGAGTCCGCAGCTAACTCTGAAAAATGATACTTTTCTTAATGAAAAAAAACCCTCAAATTTAGGGCGTCAACTTGGAAAAACTCATCGAAATCTCCTGGTGGATTTCTGCAGTATTGGGAAAACCGCTGCCATCGCGAGTTTTCAACGCTTTGGACAGAAAATGCGTTTAATTCGCTCTAGAAATATATTCTATAAGCCCCTGGGCTTTTATTACAGGCACTATTGTTGTCTCGGGGTGGGGGAGGGGTTTGGGGGCCCCACAGAATTTTCAACCACCCCCCCCCCCCAAACCCGCCCAACCACCCCCCCCCCCAGAATTTTCCCATGGATTCTCACTCGGTCTAAAACGATAAATGTGAGTAAATGTTGGTGTATTTCAGTGCTTTTCAGTGTTACATGACCGTTAAACAGCTAAATAACACTGTTTACACCCTATCTATACCCATTTTTGGCAAAAAAGTACCAGTATAACTCAAAAAATGGCCAGCTACCCCCCACTTTTTGCTCCAGACACCCCCCCCCCAGAATTCGGCCATTTTTACCCCCTACCCGCCCACTCTTGCAGACCCGGTTACATGTATGGCCTGTGGCGTAGAATGAACTGTCCTCCCAGTATATGTGCGTCCGCTACTTACAACAAAGGCAGTAGATGCCAGCATCAATCGTTCACACACAATTTACATACCGCGCAGTGTCCGAACAACAAGTGAAACGCGCCAAAGGGATCACACAGGACTGGTGCGCGATTTCAAGTTTGTGTCATAGGTGTAACTGACCATCGAAGTTGAGGGGGGGGGGGGTGAATTTCGGATTTTTCAAAAGTCGATGGGCCGCATCGAAGTCGATCGAAGCAAAAGACCTGCACGGCCAAATCTGATGCAATTTTCATCGTTTTCCAGCCTCAATAATGAATTAGAAAGTGCTTCGTGTATGGTGAGTACCCAGAGCCCCAGGCGTATAATTGGTCCAAAACCCGGGGGGGGGGGTCTCTGGGGGTTTCGAGGAGGGAGGTCTAGAGCCATCCTGGATAAATAACCGGGATCGAAAATTTTGGAAGAGGGGTGGTAGAAGAGGAGGATTTTACACCACAATAACGTGTAAAATTGGTACTTTTCTGGTCTAAAATGGGTCAAAATAAAGTCTAAATAGCACTTTTCAGACGTTTTTGGGTCACACTACACTGAAAATAAAACAAAAACACGCATCTCCACCCGTTTTTTTTTAAATATTGAGAGAGGGCTTCCCGCAAGTTTTCCAGGATGGCGATGGTCAGGGAGGCCTCTCTCCCGCAAAAAACGAGCCGGGCCGGCTATAGCCAGGGGGGTACCCCCCCCCCCCCCCCAGCCCACCTATGGTACGTACACTGACACCCCCCCCCCCCCAGTTACACCTATGCTTTTAAAGTGCCCCAGTTACACCTATGCTCTTGAAGTCAAATTCGTGCGAGTCGGCAGTTGGGGGCTTGGCGCGCTTATGGCTGCAGCTGCGCGTACATGTCGTTCAGTACTGGGAGATAGCGGTGGACGATTTCGGGCCGCTGCAGCTTGAGGGTAGGCGTGAGCAGGCCGTTCTCCACACCGAATTCCTCCGCGGCCAGATAGACGTCGCGTACCTGCGCAAGGGACCCTCGTGTCTGAGCTGCCCAACGCTGTAGGCGGCGTCCCTCCCGGGGGGTGGGGGGGGGGTCGCTGGGTGTAAGCAATTTTGGAGGGTGGGGTTGGGCGGGCCTGGGCGCATCCCTGTAACTGGGTCTGGACGAGTGGGGGGGGGAGTAAATGGGCAAATTCTGGGGGGGGGGTAGCCGGCCATTTTTTGAGTTATACTGGTATTTTTGGTCAAAAATGGGTATAAATAGGGTCTAAACAGTGTTATTTAGCTGTTTTATGGTCATATAACACTGAAATATACCAACATTTACTCACCTTTATCGTTTTAGACTGAGTGAAAATCCCTTGGGAAAATTCTGGGGGGAGGGTTGGGGGGGGAGTTGGGTGGGTGTTGCAAAAATTGTGCGGGGCCCCACCCCCCCCCCCCCCCAGTTACAGGTATGACTGGGCGGTCGCGTTGTTTGCCCGTTTTGCAGGCACAACAACAGGTTGAAGAAACGTGGGTGGGGGAGGGGGAGGGAGGGGGTGCCGATGCATTGCTTGCACGTGTTGTCGCGTCCGTCCCTCACCTTCTCGTAGTCGCGCAGGCTCGCGGCCGTGCCGACTTCCTGCATGCTCTGGAGGATCATTTCTTTCACGTCCGCACTGTGGACGAGCGCCTGCCGAGACAGCACTGCGGCCGGCACGTGCAGCAGGCGCGCCGCGTCGCGCGCCACAGTCTAAATAAAATTCCCTCGAGAAAACTATAGGTTGAATTGAATTGCAGAAAAGAAAAAACGACGTCGAAGTCGGGCACGACGACGCCCACGATGAATGGCTTGAGTATATGGCCGTAGACGAAGATCTGAGAGACATACGGACTGCGCGCGTAGACGTTCTCGACCTTGTCGGGAGCCACGCAGTCGCCCTACGCGGGGGGGGGGGGCGACTTCTGGAGGGGGTGGAGAGAGTAGGGTATCGTCCCAACCTGCGACAATTGAAAGCTGTGCTTGATACGGTCGATACGATGCTTGATACGGGCGTGCCCTGGGGAGTGAGCTCGCCCACGTCACCGGTCAGTAGCGATCCGTCTCTCAGCACCTCCGCCGTCCCCTCTTCGTTCTGGAAGGCACGGACAGCGCGCCGTCGCGGGCGCATGGGAACGTCGGGGTGGGGGCGGGCACCCTAAAGTAGCCCTTGAAGACGTGCGGTCCCATGATGCAGATCTGGCCCTGGCCGTGGGCGGCCTCGTAGCGCGGCCGGTCGCAGTCGACGAGCTTTACGGCGCAGCAGGGGACGGGCACGCCCACGTGCCCGCCTCTGTGGTCGCCTTCGACCGTGAGCAGGGCCGTGGCGCCTCCGCACTCGAGCCGGCCGTAGCCCTCGATGAGCACGCAGCCGAACGCCGCCCGGCCGAACGCGAGCAGATCCGTCTCGATGGGTGCCGACCCTGCACAGCGCACAGCGCCTCCAACCGCTGCCCCACAGCCATTTTGTGCTGCTGGTGCTGCACCTACTGTTCCTGGTGCAACTGTATTTAGCGGGTCCCTATACTTTTGGCGGGTCCCTTGACCCCACGCGGGTCCTTTCACCTCAGGCGGGTCCATTGGGTTTAATAGTTTCAGTTTCAGTTTCCTGTATCTGATATCCCTTTGACCCTTTCATCCCTCTTAGTTCTAGGCTTTGCTTAGGCTTAGGCTTATGCATCGCTCAGGCTTAGGCTTATCTATTGCGTAGGTTTAGGCCTTGCTTAGGCTTGCGCTTATGCGTTGGTTAAGCTTTGGTAAGAAGGGTGTACTAGCAGACTAAGCAAGGTTTTAGTAGGGCCTAAGCCAAAGCAAGGCCTAAACCTAAGCAATTCAGAAGCCTAAGCCAAAGCGATGCATAGGCCTAAGCCTAAGCAAAGCCTAGAACTAAGGGGGATACCTAAAAGGGATAAGGAATAAAGGAAACTGAATTAAAAAAAAACCCAATGGACCCGCCTGAGGTGAAAGGAACCGCGTTGGGTCAAGGGACCCGCCAAAAGTATAGGGACCCGCGAAATACATTAGCGCCCTGTTCCTAGCTACTGCAACTCTTTGGCCACCCTCGTCCAAAGCCCCCCCCCCCCAACGCACATACGGCCCTGCCCGACCCATAGGTGTAGATTGGTCGAAAAGCCAGGGGAGGGGGTCTCTGGGTGTTTCGAGGGGGGGTCTCTGGGGGTTTCGAGGGGGGGTCTCTGGGTGTTTCGAGGGGGAGGGGTCTCCCGCCATCCCGCCGAGATCGGAAATTTTGGAACGGGGGTTGGTTGAAGTAGAAGATTTCGCACCAAAATAGCGCGTAAATCGGTGCTTTTTGCAAGCGCTCTGCCTTCCAAACTCCACGCTCGCCTGCGCTCGACGCTGCTGCTGGTGCCGCTGCTGCAGTGCTGCGTTGCCACTAGCCATGCTCCTTGAAGGAGTGCACCTTCTTCTAGGCGCCGAGTCACGACAAAACAAACTAAAGTCTGTGTCAAATGCTCGTGAACTGGAGGTTTTTTGGGAAAATATCGAAGGTGCTAGAGAATTAATTAAGAAGATACTATATAGATGGATAGCCCAGCTGGAGCTCCGATTTATTCTGGTCCTTATTTGCAATTCAGAAACTACCCATCCCACAATTGCAACTTACACCAAAAAATCACCTTTTTACTGGAAGGACCTAGCTTGCTGAAAATTGCAGGATCGATAGGTACCGACAGGGCCATCTTTCACTCCAAAAATGGTTCAATTCGAATCGTGAGATTTTGAGATATCGCCAAAACAAAATTTCAGAAAACATTAAAAATAGCCAAAATCGCGATTTTCTAAAAATCTAGGGGCACCTTGTTAATATCTCGAGAACCGTATGCTGGATCGAAATGAAATGTTTTGCTCGCATGTAGTCCAGACCAAGACCTTTCCAATGATATGCGAATTTTTGCTCTGGCTCCTTCTGTGGCGCTATTATGGTGTGATTTCCATTTTTGGCGGCAACGCTTACTAAATTCGATGCCATTCGGGTGTGCTTTGGTGGAATGGTCTGAAACTTGGCCACCACGTGCCCACAGCCGCCACGCAAAAAGTATATTTTCAATTTTTTGATTGGACCTTTCCATCTAGAGAAAAGGTTGAGAAACTGCCCGAGTCGACAAGCTCAAATTTTTGGGTTTTTTTGCTGTCTGTTTGACGTATCAGGGTGTACGCGTCAGCATACAACCCTAATATGTGACGACTTCTCAATGCGGCTTTTTGAATTTTCGATCGCCTATAACTTTTGATTGCCTGAACGGATTTTGGCGCGTTATGGCGCAAATGAACCGCCTTCTTCTGGGGCATCGAATGCGCCATAACGCGTTTCCTTGCTTTACTGTAAGGGGTCAATAATTCCAAAAATGTTCCAATTTTGCGGCTTTTTTTTTCATGTTCTCCGCCAGGTTTTTGGAGCGCCGCTCGCGAACGCCAGGGCCTATCTCGATGAAACTTGGTATGTGTAGCCGGCTAGTGGTGGCAATGTTGCATGCCAAAGGATTTGTGTGCACTGCGTTCCGATCTCGAGATATTGCCGATTTTATCCGATTATCGATTGATTTTCTTGGAAATGGGCCACAAATTTTGTGCCCTATAGGCGCTTTAACGGTACATCGCAGCGCTTCGCTGTAAAGGAGAAAGTTGGTCGCCATGACATGACTTGTGTTACTTTCAACAATTGGACCAAATTGGACGCACCAAAATACCTCCCCCCATTATATCGATAACGGAAATTGGCGATATGTCGATGTGGTTAGGTCGAATGGCCTAAACATCAATAATATAGTTGATCGCCCTTCGATGTAGAACATTTCATTCCTTGAAGTCAACACGATCCGACGCACCAAAATATTTTCACTTCCGGGATAATCGATAAATATCGATATGGGTAGGTCGGATCACTTTGGCCAAAACACAAAAGTTGACCGCCTGCACGTGCAGATCATTTTGATTCTTTACATCGCTATGCTCCGACGAACCAATATGGCACTACAGATGTGCACGCACGCACGCACACCAACAAATGGGCTGCTTCGCAAGAAACTTGATGTGGGTAGGTCCGATCACTTTGGAAAAAACACAAAAGTTGACCGCCTAGTCATGGCGATCATTTCCATTCTTTACATCACTATGCTCTGACGCAGCAATATAGCACAACTGCATGTGCATGCACCCATGTATGTCTGCTAGGCTGTTGGTACTTTGCTTTGCTTCAATTTTGCCTTGTTCGATTCAGTCACAGGTACATTGTGTTTGAACCTATGTCAGTGAACGTCTGTGTGCGTGCGCGCGTGCGTGCGTGCGTGCGTGCATGCGTGCATGTGTGCGTGCGTACGTGCGTGCGTGCAAGCGTGCGTGCGAGCATGCGAGCGTGCGTTTGTGTGTGCATGCTTGCATGCATTGAATTACAGAAACCCCTTCATCTTTCGAAAAAACACTGTATTAAGGAAAAATTTGCAGGGGGCTGCAAAAAAAGGAGAATATGTGACACTCTATTGTTGAAGTCCAGTTTGAAAAGAAGTGGTATTAAGGCATATACCCACACTGATTTCTAGCCACTTCCGCATTGCAGCTGATCAACTCCACTTTGAACAAACCATGTATAAAATCCGAACCAAGGACAGCAACAAGTCACATATTCGGCGATTTTTGTGTGAGCCATCTCACTCAGCCAAGCCAAAACGACGCAAACGTCCATCAACTCATCTCATCTCTCTCAGACGTTGTCATTGCCCATGTCCATGGACCTGAAACAGCTAAAGTTCCTGCCGAATCAATTGGTCCCCTGCTAAAACTTTTGCAATGTTGGTTGTTGATGATGTACAGTTGGTAACCAGTTAGTTGTGTCGATGTGTAGGCAAGAGGCACATATACGTACTACAATCCTGCTCCATTCCCTTCCGGCATTCCACCCAATGATGAACTGTTCGTATAACATTTGTGTAGTGCCCTAATGCTTGCATGAGTGCTGCGTGCGTGCGTGCGTGCGTGCGTGCGTGCGTGCGTGCGTGCGTGTGTCTGTGCTTTTTTTACGTGTGTCTGTGTGTGTGCGTGCATGTGTACGCAAGTGCGTGCGTGCATGCGTATGTGCGTGTGCATGGGGTTCCACAGGGCGTGTACTAATTTCTCGCACTCAATCTATGTAAATGTCAGTCAGTTCCAGTTGCTGCAATTTTCGCTGCACATTTCCTTCCATTGCAAGCGAACACAAAAATCGCCGAATATGTGACTTGTTGCTGTCCTTGGTTCGGATTTTATACATGGTTTGTTCAAAGTGGAGTTGATCAGCTGCAATGCAGAAGTGGCTAGAAATCAGTGTGGGTATATGCCTTAATACCACTTCTTTTCAAACTGGACTTCAACAATAGAGTGTCACATATTCTCCTTTTTTTGCAGCCCCCTGCAAATTTTTCCTTAATTATAAGTCACCGGAGAATGGGTGTAATGTAGTCAAATTTGACATGCGTTTGGGCGGTTGCGTCCGTTACACATCCCCCAACTTTCATTCGTATCCATAAGAGGAGCACAGAGTTATGGTGCAAGGATTAGTGACACTGCAAATAGTGCATTCCTATAGTCTTTCTGTCTGTGCGATTTTGTCATGTTGACTCATTACAGCTCTTTTCTCTATCTTTGAGTGCACGCACGAGCAACTATGGCACTATTTGCAACTCATTGGCTAATGGCTTGAATCTGGTGCTAGTAGAATGAGTCAACTCAAAAGTCAAAAATTTGAGCTTGTCGACTCTGACAGTTTCTCAGCCTTCTCTCTAGATGAGAAAGTCCAATCAAAAAATTGAAAATGTACTTTTTGCGTGGCGGCTGTGGGCACATGGTGGCCAAATTTCAGACCATTCCACCAAAGCACACCCGAATGGCATCGAATTTAGTGAGCATCGCCTCGAAAAATGGAAATTGCACCGTAATAGCGCCACAAAAGGAGTCAGAGCAAAAATTTGCATATCATTGGAAAGGTCTTGGTCTGGACTATATGCGAGCAAAACATTTCATTTCGATCCAGCATACGGTTCTCGAGATATTAACAAGGTGCCCCTAGATTTTTGGAAAATCGCGATTTTGGCCATTTTTAACGTTTTCTGAAATTTTGTTTTAGCGATATCTCAAAATCTCACGATTCGAATTGAACCATTTTTGGAGTGAAAGATGGCCCTGTCGGTACCTATCGATCCTGCAATTTTCAGCAAGCTAGGTCCTTCCAGTAAAAAGGTGATTTTTTGGTGTCAGTTGCAATTGTGGGATGGGTAGTTTCTGAATTGCAAATAAGGACCAGAATAAATCGGAGCTCCAGCTGGGCTATCCATCCATATAGTATGTTCTTAATTAATTCTCAAGCACCTTCAATATTTTCCCAAAAAACCTCCAGTTCACGAGCATTTGACACAGACTTTAGAGCGCCACGCGAGCCCTGCGATGGGACTTTTCCAAGGGCCACAAAAGGAAAACAAAGGAAGTGAGGCAAGATGGCAGCGCGCACACGCAAAAAGATACGAATGCCCAAATATGGGCACGATTCCGAGAATCGCTGACGCAATCGCCTTGACCATTGGCTAATCGTCGCTAGGTCACTGGGAATTAGTCGTAAGGGCAAGGGACAAAGTCGGAAGGTCGGAAGGCAAAAGTAAGGCGACATTGCAGTCTCCCCCTTTGAATTCGAACTTTTTGAAAAAGCACCGAGTTGTAGGGACCGTATTACATCACCATTTTGTTAGAGACCAGCGGGTCTGAGAGTTTCAAAAAGATACCGAGAACACGCACACGCATACAGGGTGGGCCGCCGATCTCTATCCAACTTTGCCCGCTTGTCATTCTTCCGTCCGTTGGCCGATCGTTCTCAAATTTCAATATGTTATGCGACAATCCTTTGCTTAGATACTTGCAAAGTTTCATTCAAATCCGCCATCCAATCAGCTGCTTGGCGTGCCATCCACGCCAGTCCATCTGTCAAGAGCGCTAGCTGTTCAGCGTGCCATCCAGTCCACCTGTCGATCACTCTAGTTGTTTAGTGGGTCGACTCATCTTAGTGACGAGCACGCTGCCTGTTTGGCATGCTGACTGGTCTGTGTGACAAGTAAGGATGAGCACGGGCCTGCACATCTCGGCCCGGCCCGGCCCGCCAGATAGTCCGGCCCGTCCCGGCCCGGCCCGCACCCTCAAAATACAGGCCCGGCCCGGCCCGGCCTGTTCAACTGCTCAATATCGCAGGCCCGGCCCGGCCCGGCCCGCAACACGAAATAAGTACAGTCACTACAGTGTACAATTTACTGAAATACCGTATGCCAATTTGCGTGACTTACTTAACGGAATGGCGCATCCACCTCTCAGAATCGCAGTTCACAACCATTTTACGGCCTTTGCATCATTTGAGCGCGAAAGACGTGCGTCATAGAATACAAAGTTGCTAATACGGCGCAGAATAGTCGCAGATACTTACAATGCATTACATAGGTAGCTATCTACATTGGCCAGCCAAGAACGCCCGGCCCGGCCCGGCCCGGCCCGCACCCTCAAAACGCAGGCCCGGCCCGGCCCGGCCCGCAAAACGGGCCTGGAATTCCGGCCCGGCCCGGCCCATGCTCATCCCTAGTGACAAGTGCTCTAGCTGTTCAGTGGTTCGACTCGTCCCCTTGACGAGCACACTAGCTGTTCAGTGTGCTATCCAGTCCGCCTGTGGAGCGTGCAAGCTGTTCAGTGTGCAGTCCAGTCCGCCTGTCGGGCGCGCTAGCTGTTCAGCGTGCCGTCCAGTCCGCCCATCGATCGTGTTAGCTGTTCAGTGTTCCATCCAGTATGCCTGTTCAGCGAGATGACAAGGGCGTGCGTCGTGCGCGCCAACTGGCCGTGAAGATTCACCTGAGTCAGCCGCCATGCGTCCATCGATCCTGAGCTGACGGGCGTGCCGAATTGGTCCACTTTTCTGGCTGTCGTCAGGGCGTCCTTGTGACTGTTCGACGTGCCGCCTGCTCTGCGTGATGAACGCGCTGGCTGTTCGGCCTTAGATCCGCCTGAGTCGGCTGCCATGCTCGTCCATCAGTCCTGCACTAGTGGGCGTGCCAAATCGGGTCGTTTCTGATTGTCTTGTCAGGGCGTCCTTGTTGACGCGTCCTTGCAGTGTTTTGCACTTTTGCAAAGCGTTTTTAGCAACTTTGTGCCAACTGTCAGCAAGTGCCATTCACATCTGAGAAAAGTGCTGGCAATGGAGGTTCAAACGAGCCACATCTCATGCGCATGCGATATTGCTGTCGATTTTGTTTAGTTTCCTTTTAGGATCGATTGTTTCCATTACAGTACCATTTGTTTCCTTCTTGCCCCTTTAGGCTTACTACTTACCCCTTTAGACCTTAGAAACACCGTTTTCGCTTCTTTTTGTCACTTTCACCATTTATCGGTATTTATCGTTGAAACCAGCAGATATATGGAAATGCTGGGCGAGGCCGAGTCGATCAAGCCATCGCCCATCCAGATCCGTCGAGCTGTTTGAGAGAACCGAAAAACTGATCGTTTTCTAAAAGACGCGTTCCCTGCGGGAGAAACATTAGTCACACCAAAATGTTTGTCCCAGAATTGCATTTTAGCTATTTATCGGTATTATCGATATTTGTCACCAAAACGAATAGCTTCCTGGCACATGCGGAGCGAGGCCGAGTCGAACGAGCCATCGCCCGTCCGGATCCATCAAGCTGTTAGAGAGTTATAGCCCGGACGCAGACAGACACAGACGGACAACTGCTGGAGTTGTAAGTAGAAACGAGCCATCGCCCGTCCGGATCCATCAAGCTGTTAGAGAGTTATAGCCCGGACGCAGACAGACACAGACGGACAACCGCCGGAGTTGTAAGTAGACTAGACGCCCGTAGCGGCCTTCGGCCACCCCCCCCCCCGCCCTATCCAGTCCACCTGTTGAGCACGCTAGCTGTTCAGCGTGCCATCCAGTCCACCTGTCGATCGCGCTAGTTGTTCAGTGTGTTGACTCGTTCCTGTGATGACCGCGCTACCTGTTTTGGCGTGCTGACTGGTTCATGTGACAAGCGTGCTAGCTGTTCAGTGGGTTGACTGGTCCGTGTGACAAGCGCACTAGCTGTTCAGTGGTTCGGCTCGTCCCTGTGACGAGCGCTACATGTTTGGCATGCTGACTGGTCCACGCGACAAGCGCGGTAGCTGTTCAGCGTGTCATCCAGTCCACCTGCTTGTCTGCTTGTCGAGCATGCGGGTCCATCGGTGCTCAGCTGCTTGGCGTGCCATCCAGGCCAGTCCATCTGTCGAGAGCGCTAGCTGTTCAGCGTGCCATCCAGTCCACCTGTCGATCACTCTAGTTGTTTAGTGGGTCGACTAAACATCTTAGTGACGAGCACGCTGCCTGTTTGGCATGCTGACTGGTCTGTGTGACAAGTGCTCTAGCTGTTCAGTGGTTCGACTCGTCCCCTTGACGAGCACACTAGCTGTTCAGTGTGCCATCCAGTCCGCCTGTGGAGCGTGCAAGCTGTTCAGTGTGCAGTCCAGTCCGCCTGTCGGGCGCGCTAGCTGTTCAGCGTGCCGTCCAGTCCGCCTGTCGATCGTGTTAGCTGTTCAGTGTGCCATCCAGTCTGCCTGTTCAGCGTGATGACAAGGGCGTGCATCGTGCGCGCCAACTGGCCGTGAAGATTCACCTGAGTCAGCCGCCATGCGTCCATCGATCCTGAGCTGACGGGCGTGCCGAATTGGTCCACTTTTCTGGCTGTTGTCAGGGCGTCCTTGTGACTGTTCGACGTGTCGCCTGCTCCGCGTGATGAACGCGCTGACTGTTCGGCCTTAGATCCGCCTGAGTCGGCTGCCATGCTCGTCCATCAGTGCTGCACTAGTGGGCGTGCCAAATCGGGTCGTTTCTGATTGTCTTGTCAGGGCGTCCTTGTCGACGCGTCCTTGCAGTGTTTTGCACTTTTGCAAAGCGTTTTTTTTTAGCAACTTTGTACCAACTGTCAGCGTGTGCCATTCACATCTGAGAAAAGTGCTGGCAATGCAATGGACAAACGAGCCACATCTCATGCGCATGCGATATTGCTGTCGATTTTGTTTAGTTTCCTTTTAGGATCGCTTGTTTCCATTACAGTACCGTTTGTTTCCTTCTTGCCCCTTTAGGCTTACTACTTACCCCTTTAGACCTTAGAAACACCGTTTTCGCTTCTTTTTGTCACTTTCACCATTTATCGGTATTTATCGTTGAAACCAGCAGCATATATGGAAATGCCGGGCGAGGCCGAGTCGATCAAGCCATCGCCCATCCAGAACCGTCGAGCTGTTTGAGAGAACCGAAAAACTGATCGTTTTCTAAAAGACGCGTTCCCTGCGGGAGAAATATTAGTCACACCAAAATGTTTGTCCCAGAATTGCGTTTCAGCTATTTATCGGTATTATCGACATTTGGCACCAAAACGAATAGCTTCCTGGCGCATGCGGCGCGATGCCGAGTCGAACGAGCCATCGCCCGTCTGGATCCGTCGAGCCATTCGAGAGTTATAGCCCGGACGCACGCACGCACGCACAGACAGCCGCCGGACTCTGCAACAGCAGCAGACCAGAACGCACACATGCCCCAGCGTACCAAAAAAAAGCAAATGTAGCATGTCCGGTGGAATCCCTCAATCGCAGTAGGAGACACGCATCGTATAGAAACGCGCCAAAATCGGTTCAGATAATCAAAAGTTACATGCGATCAAAAAATCCAAAATCCGCTCTGATACAGTGTACACCCGGACAAAGAAGTGTGCCGCGCGTTACTTGCAACCGGTCTGACAGACATGCGCGCACGATGGCGCGATCGAAGCGTGTGAGCGTGTGTGTGCGTGCGTGCGCGTGCAGTTTTGCTATAGTGCTGCGCCATAGAGGGTACATTATGTGCGTGCGTGCGTGCGTGCCTGCGCTTGCAGTTGTGCTATATTGCTGCGTTTTAGCATAGTGATGTAAAGTATGAAAATGATCGCTATGACTAGGCGGTCAACTTTTGTGTTTTAACCGAAATGATCCGACCTACCCACATCGAGTTGTTTGTGAAGCAGTCCATTTGAAGGTGTGCGTGCGTGCGTGCACATCTGCAGTGCTGAAGCAGTCCATTTGAAGGTGTGCGTGCGTGCGTGCACATCTGCAGTGCCATATTGGTTCGTCGGAGCATAAAGATGTAAAGAATCAAAATGATTTGCACGTGCAGGCGGTCAACTTTTGTGTTTTAGCCGAAGTGATCCGACGTACCCACATCGAATATAGCGATTTTCCCGGAAGTGAAAATATTTTAGTGCGTCGGAGCGCGTTGGCACTAAGGAATGAAATGTTCCACACCAATTGGTGATCAACCAAAGGATAGGTCATTAGATGCATCTGTTGCTGCACTGCTTGATCCATTCCTGCATAGTGTGCCCAAGAAGGCCTTAGTCGATCCATTGCCTGGATACGATTCATGTGGCGTACTAGTCGCTCCTCCACTCTACAACCCATGCCCATCATGCATACATTCTACTCGTGTTTGTAGCGTGAAAAGGTGGATTGCATAGCATATATGAGCTGTGGACAATGTAATTTTTCCACAAATATATGTGCAGTAGTTTGTCTGTATCTACACTGCTCGCACATTCAGCACTACTGATTAGTGATGGCAATTTTGACGTTTTTCATTTTTAGGTAGGTAGGTTAGGTAAAACTGGTCACAAAGAAGCCTTAGGTAGGTTAGGTTAGGTAAGCTAGATCTTGCTGCTAGGTAGGTAGGTAATCGGGCAAATTCTTTAGGTTATAGGTAGGTAACTTAGGTAACTCCAAGTGTCAGGCAATAGTGCATGCATGTAGTGTAAACACTCCAAGTGTAGTGGAAATGCTTGCCAGCACTACGCATTCAGCTTATCTTTACCCTGGACAGTGTCAGAGGAGGTTTTAAGAGTCTTAACTTTAAACTTTGAAAGCGCTCACCAAATCCAAAATGCAATAATCAAGCTTGTCAACATGTAACAGTGATTTCAGGCGTGTGTGTGTGTGCGTGCCTGCCCTGCCTGCCCTGCCTGTTTGCGTGCGCGCGTATTCGCGTGCGTGCGTGCGTGCGTGCGTGCGTGCGTGCGTGCGTGCGTGCGTGCGTGCGTGCGTGCGTGCGTGCGTGCGTGCGTGCGTGCGTGCGTGCGTCCGCGTGCGTGCGAGCGAGCGACGGGGCGTGCGTGCGTGCGTGCGTGCGTGCGTGCGTGCGTGCGTGCGTGCGTGCGTGCGTGCGTGCGTGCGTGCGTGCGTGCGTGCGTGCGTGCGTGCGTGCGTGCGTGCGTGCGTGCGTGCGTGCGTGCCGGTACGTGCGTGCGTGCGTTTGAAGTTGCTTGGTTGTTTGCCGTTAACATCCAGTGCGTGAAAACACCTCTTATTAATTAATGAGTGTAAGCAGTGAATACACTAATGTGCACTTCTTGCTGTATGCGCAAAATTCAAATACGGAAAATTTTTAGCATAGCCTATACATATTCTAAGAATCACAATCAAATCAGAATCCCCCGTCACAAAATCCTGGATCCGTCACTGATATACTTCACACTTTCTGCAGCACTAACAGGGTGAGGGCAGATGTTTCAATCTGGGCAGAGTACTTGGAGGCGGCAGTATTGCAGGCTTTATGGGAGGCTACAGTGAGTTGGATACACATCATTTTTAAAGCGGACGCCCCGAATCCCGAGATCGCCCCTCTGAGCTGAGACTGTATATTACTGTACAACCTATACCATGTTAAGTTTGAGGGAATGATGTCTCGAGTCCAAACCCCGCCCACACACTGATTCAGTAGGTGTTCTTGAGTAGCATTCTTAAAGCAAAACGATTCAGTTTCTGTAGACTACATAGTGGAACTAAATTTTATTCCAGGCTACTAATATCTCGACACCGACGCAGCTTACAAAGAAATAATATCCTTGCCAACGACAACAACCCGGCAAATCCGACCGCCGGAAGCGAAAACAACGGCCACGTTCGCCTATACTGTATGTGCAAATGCTGCTGTTTGCACATACCATTTTTTGGCTCCATGAATTTTAGCTTAGGTAGGTAACCTACCGTAAATCCTCCAATACAACCCCCCCTCCAATAGTGCCCCCCCCTCCAATAGTGCCCCCGGGTAAGGAGAGGTTGAAAAAATAGAGCCCCCCCCCCCTCCAATAGTGCCCCCGGGGGTAAGGGGTATGTGCCTTTTATGGGCAAAAATATAGTGGTAGGTACATTTATATCGTGTATACACACTACTACTAACCAATAATAGTACGTTTCAGCAACTATTAGCGGTAAATCAATCATTAAATGCGGCAAAAGTGATCAAAATCACCGAAAAATCGGCAATTTTGACAGCGAAACTAGCATTACCATTCAAAATTTTTAGGTTGAAATAATAGAAGCCCCCCTCCAATAGTGCCCCCCCCTCCAATAGTGCCCCCGGGTAAGGAGAGGTTGAAAAAATAGTGCCCCGGGGGCACTATTGGAGGATTTACGGTAGTAGGTAACGGCAAAATCTAGGTAGGTAGGTTAGGTACAGGTAGCTCGAATTTCGCGCTAGGTAGGTTAGGTTAGGTTACCTAGGCCGAAAAAGGCTAGGTAACCTACTAGGTAGGTAACCTAGCTAGGTAGGTTGCCATCACTACTACTGATGCTGTTGATGTGCGCCAGTGCAGACTGCTGTAAACCCCCCCCCCCCCAGAAGGCACATTTTTGGACATTTCCCCTTAACGCGCAATAATTCCGAAACGCGCTGTGGTACGTACGGTCCCCTGATGAATGCGCTTCTTTTGAGCCATAACGCGCCGAAATCCGTTCAGGCAATGAACAGTTATAGGCGATCGCAAATTCAAATATCCGCATTGAGAAGTCGTCACATATTAGGGTTGTACGCTGACGCGTACACCCTGATAAAGTGTACACTCTGGCATAGGACTGTGCCGCGCGTTACTTGGAAATGGCTTGACGTACACGTGCATACGATGGCGCAATCGAATCCACACGACGCCTCGAGTTTTTTGGGGGGGGGGGTGAATTGCTGTATGCAGATGCATACGGTACTAATGCTACATTGTACATAGGTGGTACATTATGTGCGTGCGTGCGCGCGTGCGCTTGCAATTGTGCTATATTCCTGCGTCATAGCATAGTGATGTAAAGTATGAAAATGATCGCTATGACTAGGCGGTGAACTTTTGTGTTTTAGCCAAAGTGATCCGACCTACCCACATCGAGTTTTTTTGTGAAGCAGCCCATTTGATGGTGTGCGTGCGTGCGTGCACTTCTGCAGCGCCCTATTGGTTCATCTGAGTGTAGAGGTGTAAAGACTCAAAATGATCTACGCGTGGAGGCGGTCAACTTTTGTGTTCTAGCCAAAGTGATCTGAGCTACCGATATCGATATTTATCGATTATCTCGGAAGTGAAAATATTTTGGTGCGTCGGAGCGTGTTGACTTCAAGGAATGAAATGTTCTAAATCGAAGGGCCGTCAACTTTATTATTGGTGTTTAGGCCATCCGACCTAACCACAACGAGATATCGCCATTTCCTGCTATCGGTATAGTGGGGGCTGGCATTTTGGTGCGTTCAACTTGGTCCAATTGTTGAAAGTAACACAAGTCAGGTCACGACAACCAACTTTCTCCTTTACAGCGAAGCGCTGCGACGCACCGTTAGAGCGCCTATAGGGCACAAAATTTCGGCCCAAATGTCAAAGGAAAAAATCGATAATTGGATAAAATGGGCAGTTTCTCGACATTGGTACAACCGAGACGGAAATCCTTTGGAGGAAGAATTTGTGATCATGGGTCGCTTACACATGCTGAGTTTCATCCCGATTACCCGCGCCACTCACGAGTGGTGCTCCAAAAACTGTGTGGAGAACACGAAAAAAAAAAAAAGACACTAATCGGAGACATTTTTGGACATTTCCCCTTAACGCGCAATAATTCCGAAACGCGCTGTGGTACGTACGGTCCCCTGATGAATGCGCTTCTTTTGAGCCATAACGCGCCGAAATCCGTTCAGGCAATGAACAGTTATAGGCGATCGCAAATTCAAATATCCGCATTGAGAAGTCGTCACACATTAGGGTTGTACGCTGACGCGTACACCCTGATTTCACTGCTCAAATTTTCAACAACATTCGCAAACAAAATCACTGGTTAAGCATATCGACGTGCCAACACAGCTATCAATCACTTTTTCCAGTAGCACCCAGCCGCACGCAGATCCACACCCGAACCTGCCGCTCCGGAAAGTTGTCAAGCAGGACTAGAGCAACTTTGGTCGGCAGGACAATTTTCAGAGTCCGGGCAAACAGTTTAAGTGACTAGACGCCCGTAGCGGCCTTCGGCCGCCCACCCAGCTGCCGTCAAATCCACTTATCCAGATGCCATATTCAATTCCAGAGAAAATTCGGAGAAATAAACGCATATAAATTTCACATGGATATGAACAAGTATATATTGTGCACTTTCAACTTGATAGTTTCAAGATCATTTAGCATACAGTAGATACATTCCGTGCAATACAGCAAATAGAAGATATACAACAGCGCAACTGTTACAATGGTGTAACAATATGCAAATTTTGTGTTGCACTTCATCGTGTTAACTAAAAGAGACCGACAATACTCTTGCGCATACAGTACATACATTCCGTGGTATACAGCAAATACGAGAAATACAACAGCGCAACTGTTACAATAGCGTAACAATACGCAAATTTTGTGTTGCACATTATCGTATTAACTAAAAGACACTGACAACACTGCCGGACGATTTTGGCTTTAAACGAGCAGTTGTTGACAGCTGACCAGTGACACGAAAGTAGCGATGAGTGGGCCGAGCATACAGCGGTTCAAGTCTTCTCTCCGAAAGTGGCGGCCAGCCGCGAAGTGGCGCAAAACCGAACGCATTTGGAGAGCGGACTTTTTTCAAGGCGCTTGGCATCTCGCCGCAAAGAAAGAGCAAGTTCGGCAGCCAAGACATGGTCATAGTTTACTTGGTTGACAGGAGAGGTTCGCGTTGACGTGCGTTCTAGTGTGTGCTTCTTGATTGGATCTTTGTTTGATAGGGAAATTGAGCATCTTGTTGGTGGAAGCTGCTCAGAAGGCCGTGCTAAAGCAGCTCAACGTGAGCGATATCGTCGGACTCAAGGACTGTCTCGCGGCCAAGTCGACTAAGTCGTTCTACATGTACGACGAGCTCGTGGACGTGTGCACGGTATTGTGCCGACCAATCAACTAACAGACAGGTGGAGAAGACGTTCTCTTTCAGTATTACTTTGTGCGACAGTCGAACATCCAAACAGCAGTCGGAGCTGACAGATTCGATGACGTCGAATTTGCTGGTTTCTCGAAGCTGGCGACGTTGGCTAGTGGCGCTTTGCCTACTTCGACACATGTCAATGTCATTGTCAAGGTGACACAGCATCTTGAAGATCAGTCTCGGAAGCTCGCCCAGCAGCCGACGCAGCTGGGCGCGCTCCGCGGCCGTCGCCGATCCCGGGATCATCATCCCTGCGATCCGGTGCTGCAGCTCATTCGCCGGATTTGCTGGATCGAACAGATAGAGCTGCGCAAAAACTGGTTGAGCGTCGTCCGTTGGCCGAAGAGGTCCCATCAAAAAGTAGACCTAAACGATAACCGCAACTGCTTCAAGAAAACCAATTAAGGTACGAGAAGAATCGTACTCACCTTCCCCTGAATGACAACCATTGGCCGGTAGGACTGGTCACCAGCTGGCAAAATGGCGTGTCCTTGGCCTTCAAGCTCGCCAACGCCAACGCATTGTTGAGTGGCCGACAGAACTTGCGGAAGACCCGTGCGTCGGCAGAGTCAGACGTCCACAGCTGGACCAGACGATCGGGCATGTCGTCAAGGAGCGGCGTAAACGCGCGCTGTCCGTTTCAAGAGCACGTTTGCGCCGGCTCCCAGGCCCACTTGTAGGCACTGCAGCGCCGACAAGGAGCCTGAGCCGGACCCCGTTCGCGTCGTACAGCGAGCCAACGTCCGCGTAGTCGACGAGCTGAAGTGGTCATTGACGACTGCCTCTGCGTCTCTGGCAGCCAAGTATTTCCCATTGC
>JASAMY010000337.1:0-32228 GCA_030248085.1 Paralinhomoeus sp. GSCO2_6 | reverse complement strand
TTAAAAATATTGTCACCTACCCCCCTTTTTGCTCTGGAGGACCCCCCCCCCCCCCAGAATTCAGCCAGTTTGCCCCCCCCCCCCAACACACACACACACACTCTGCCAGACCCGGTTACAGGTATGGCACCACTTCTCTTATACCTCTCCCCACTGCTTTCTTCAGAGGAATGCAGGATTAGTTTAATTCAATCAAAGAATATTTTTACACGTATTCATTCCCAACCAAATTCTATTGACCAAAACAGCCGGTTAAAGGCAATTAAGACCTTTAAAGGCAATTTGTAGCATTTACGCCCTAGCTTTTACACAATACCCCAGTATAATCTTGTTTAGTGCGCCACGAGGGGGGCATCATATATGGATCTGTACAGAACCGGCCACACGCGCACTCAGGACAGCGTATGGCATAGTGGCAGAGAATCGGCCTCTTGCGCGCACCGTTCTGGGTTCGATTCTTGATGGGGCCACTACATCGAATATCCCCCTATCCCTGGATTTCTCTTGCTGTCGCCACCCTAGAGCACAATGGCGTTCTTCCGAACCACTCGCGGATCCAGGATTTTCTGACAGAGGGGGGGGGGCAGAAGGTCAAATATTTTCACCAAGGTTAATCCAAAAAGTCAAGTTTTGGCCCTGGCATCGGTATTTGCTTTGTTTGCACCATTTTCAACACACAATTGGAAGATGCGGCACCATCTCTTCAACACACAATTGGGAGATGCGATAGAACCACAGCGCCGCAGGCAAAAATTTTACGCCTTTGAGTGCCTTAATCCAAGAAAAACGTAAAAATCTGCCCACTTTGCCGCTCTGGTCGTCCTTCTTTCCGTCTTCTCCCCCTGAACTCCCCCCCCGCTTTCCCTCTAAATCTGAGCTGACAGGAGGAGAAAACCGCCTCTCCCTCGCTTCTGGATCCACTAGTGTTCCGAACGTCTTTGGCCAATTGTTTGGGCTCTAGACAGCAGTCAGGGAGTGTGCCAGACACGCACCTCCGTGCAGATTAGCGGAGAGAACGAAAGGGTATTTGGGTAGCCAGTCGAGTACGGCCTTGACTTCGGGCTGCGTGGCGAATCCGGCGCGGTGGTGGTCGATGTGGCTGGGATAGCGCGCCGGGAAGTTGCGGTTCAAATCCACGCGATTCGCGTTCTCGCGTCGCTGCAATCGAGCTAGATCCCCCACCCACACCACTTGGAAATCGGCAATTGAACTGGTTATGACAGAGATTTGATTCAGATTATCAAAGACATACAGGAGTGTTCCAAACACTAACACGAAATGCGTAGTCCGATTCCGGGATTCCGCGAAGCCTCTAATTAGCCTTCGGGGGGGATATTTCAGTTGGCAAGGGGGGGGGCGTAATTGTTGGGGGTTACGGTGATTTCAAAGAGTCAATGTGAGGGGAGCTTCATTGCTGAGCGCAGTGGGGCGTTTTGTGTGTACACACACTCACACCTGTAACTGGGGGGGGGGGGGGTTGTGCTACTTGTCTCCAACACCCCCCCCCCCCCCAAAAGAAACAAGGGTACCAAGTGCAAACAGAAATCGAGTTAGCGCCGCGACTCACGCCGTGCTTGCCAAATTCGTGTCCGTCGGGGGTCATGGAGGGGCAGAATGTGAATCCGCGTGCTGTCCACCATGTTGGTGATGTAGGGATTCGTGCCGTAGTTCTCGAGCAACACGTACAACAAGTACAAGAGCGTCTCCCGACCAAGCACCTAAACAAGACGATATTTTGGTTTGGGAGAATAGTGATATGTATATTGGGTTGGATGAAACAGCGGGGGGCGGGGGCGCCCAAATCTCGAGCAGACCCCCCCCTCCCTCCCCTTCTAGCTATTGCCAACCCGGAATTTTTACGTGAAACTCTCTCCAACCCCCCCCCCCCGCCCCTACATGTAACTGGGGGGAGGAGTTGGGGGGGGGGGGTTAAAGGATTTTCAAATGTGGCACTCCCATAGTCCCATTTGCCCAGTTTTCGAATTTAAGAATATCTATTTATGGGGATAACTGACGCGCTGCACACTCAGCTCGACTGACACTCAACACACAGAACTTAGGTCACCGATCGATAAACGTTCCACGCGCCACATAAAGACCCCTCCAAACCGATTCGTAGCAGTGTCGCAAAGAACAAAATGCACAGGGACAAAATCCGGTTTTATGCGGTTTGCCCTCACCTCGTTGCCGTGCATGTTGCCGACGTACTTGAACTCCGGCTCTCCGGGTTCGTGCACGTCCGGTTGGTCACTGATTATAACCACCAAAAAGTTCTCTGTTCTCCCACGGATTTGCCCCGGGTTCATTAATCCTGGCGATGTCTTTGTGCCTCTCGACCAATTGCCGCATAAACTGCACCATTTGCTCGTGATTATATGGTGTCGAAATTCAGAGGAGGGCGGCTCACGGATGGGCCCTACTAGCCGCTCGAAGTCCTCGCGGCTTTTGAACCGCGATTTGATGGTCTTGGGATCGAAAACGCGCCTCAGATGTTCCGCGTGTTTTTCCTGGATTTTCTGGTAGCGCGTCGCTATGATGTCCGAATCCCAATCTAGAGGCGGAGACAACGCCTGGAGAAGCAGACCGAAAGACAACAACAGCAAGAGGAGACAAAACGCCATGATTAGAGCCACGCGACGAAAGGAGAGCATGGAAATCTGAAGATTCTTTCTCTGCGGTGGTTTGTTTCTTTTTGGGCCGCCCGACTACTTTTAGTGCACAAAGAACCACGTCACCCGATCGTTGGGCGCGTTTCTTCAGTTCCTCATTATGCTCAGTAATGCGTGAGACGCAGACAGACACACGAACAGACGCGAACGCACAAATGCACGTTAGCAGAAACAGTAGTTGGACGCTCCCACAATACGCGCATCATGTTTTGAGCGCAAAAATGAAACGCCAACTACCGTTGGCGTTAACTGCTAAAACCACACAATTAGCCTGCTCGACTTGTGTGATCTTGTGATCCAGTTTACGGCCATTGTGCTGTGTCGGTGGTTGTCGTCAAAATAAAGTCAAAAAGAGCTGAGCGAATGGAGGGGTTTGTAAAGTACCGTAACCCCTCAGTACAGTAATTTCTTGTTGAGATCACACCACACTCACCACAGCCTCTCGACGTAGGCTATTCGCATACTGTGCCCTAACAGGGAAAATACCAGGACAATGTCAACCAGTACTGATCATCAATGCTGTTAGCGTGGTGGTTGGTTACAGCAGTTTTCACATCGATATATCGCACATACACCTTGACGTACACTACTTATTGTCACCAAGAATTTCGGCTAATTGATTTGTGCTTTTGGGTTGCACTGGTCCATTCACGGTAATTCCATTCAGCTCGCATCCTCTTTCGACGCAGATCAAAGTGAACCACAGCGCCGCAGGCGGAAATTTTGCGCTTTTGAGTGCCTTAATCCCAGGAAAGTCTTAGAATCTGCCCACTTCGCCCCTGTGCTTGTCCCTCTTTCCTCCTTCTCCCCCGAGCTCTCCTCCCCCCAAATCTGAGCCGACAGGAAGGGCCCCTCTCCCCCGTATCTAACTGGGGGGGGGGGGTTGCCACCCAGCCGGAATCTTACCCATAGTGAGTTGGGTCAAGCCAAGGATGCGGCTGGGGCTTTCGAGGAGAAGATTCTGCACAGGGATTTCGCACCAAAATAGCGTGTGAATCGGTGCTTTTTGGTCAAAAATGTGTCACTGCCTAATTAGCACTTTTAAGCGTTTTTGAGTCACACAACACTGAAACAGAAGCAACAACACGCATCTTCGGCCAATTTTTTCGATGTTGGCGATGGCCAGGAGGGGGGGGGGGGTCGCTCCCGCAAAAGGCCTTGGCCAGGGGGATCAACCCCACACCCCTGATAGCCCACCTATGAATCTTACCCTTACCCAGCCCCCCCCCCCCAGTTTTCCAACTTGGCTACAATTATAAATAGTAGTGTACTTTACGTCTTTTTCAGTGTTTTTTTTTTACCTTGAAACAGCTAAATAACGCTATTTCTAGCCCATTTCAACGCATTTTTGACCTTTTTTTTGACCTATTTAGACACTACTTAGGTACATTTTTTCCCTTCTGGGACCTCCCCTCCCTTTTCAAAACTGCGTACCCCCCACTTCAAAAACCAGGTTACATGTATGCCTCTCTACGGTTCTGGACACGTTAGTGTTTCGGCGGCCGTTGCAACAACCTCCGCTAAGCCAGTTTCTAACGATTCCAGTCCACATCCAAAGCCCTAGCCACTCGCAGACACGAGGAAACCGCCTATGTACTCGCAGGGGGCGGGAAACGAAGCAAACCGCGTTCCGGAAACGCCACACGCTCGGCTCGTCTTCCCTACGGACGGCACGTCGTCCGGTCACCGCAAACTGAAACTTCCTCGACGGGGGGGGGGGGGGGTGGTAACGCATCTTTCTCTCTCTCCCTCTCAGATGATGGTGCCTCCGTCGGAGACGGGCAGGTACTTGTCGTACCACTTGGTGGCGGCGTAGTAGGGCGAGACGCCCTGGTGGAGCTTGCGCTTGATGCGACTGTGCGTCGAGTGGGCGTGCAGCTCGAACTCGCTGGGGTCCCACCAGGGCACGGTGTAGAAGATGGGCTCCCCGTACCACGTGCCCGGCACCCAGCCCGGCTCGTCCGCCATCAGCTCCGTCTCCAGCTCCAGCTTCTGCCGCAGCAGGCGCAACCAGCTGCGTGCAACGACCACTGACACAGAAGTCGACAGGCACAGGCTATGGCGTAGGAGTAGAGAATCGGCCTCTTGTGCACACCGTTCTGCGTTCGACTCCTGATGGAGCGACTAACGAGGACTATTCCCCGTCAATGGAATTTTCTTGCGCTGTCGCTGCCGCATAGTTCAGGCCTGCCGAATGTGTATGGCGACCCTCGTGCCTAGTGCCTCTAGACCATACCTGTAACTGGGTCTGGGAGAGTGGGGAGAGTAAATGGCCAAACTCTGGGGGGTGTCTGGAGCAAAAACTGGGGGGTAGCCGGCCATTTTTTGAGTTATACTGGTACTTTTTGGTCAAAATGGGTATAATAAATAGGGTCCAAACAGTGTTATTTTATTTAGCTGTTTTATGGTCATATAACACTGAAAAGCACTGAAATACACCAACATTTACTCACTTTTATCGTTTTAGACTGAGTGGAGGTTATTTGGGAAAATTCTGGGGGGGGGGGGGGGAGTTCGGGTGGGTGTTGGAAAAATAGTGTCGGGGCCCGGACCCCCCGCAAGTTACAGGTATGCTCTCGACCGGGAAGACGCTGCGCTGACTCCCATGGTATGCTACATGGGCCATTGACGGCCTCCCTAGCGTGGCGCGTTGCCCTTAATCCAACAACAACGACAACAAGCGTGCCGACAGGGAAGGCGCGTCTCGCGATCGGTCGCGTTCGGCCATCAGGAAGGGGTCAGCAGCACAGCGGACGTCCACCTCCTCCCAAGCGCTCTCTCCTCAACAGCGAACCGCCAGTCACACACACACACACACACACACACACACACACACACACGCACGCACGCACACACACACACACAGGAGTGCAGACGGGCGACCGACGAAAAAAGGTCCTCACTAGAGCCTCTTGGACAGCGAGTTGTAGAAAATGAGACTAGCAGGCCGAACGCGAACCCGCAGCCAATGCCGAGCCGTGCGGCTAAAAAATACAGCGAGTGACCCATTGCTCGCAAATGCAAATCCTCAGCAGCCACGCTAAACAAGGAGCTAGCTTACGCGTGACGAAACTCTTGGGAGAAGTCCTATGCATGTTGAACGGCTTGTATCCACCAGGCGGCGGCATGTCCTGCCTCACGCGCACTTTCTCCGTGAACACCGACATTTTCTCGGCCCTCACTCACACAATCACACAAAAAAAATGAAGACAAAAACTGTTCAACACAGGCGTTAAATAAAACACACGACCAAACACGACCACCACGACCAACACGACCAACACAAGCCTAAGCCGAAACTTGAGCCTAAGCCTAAGAATAAGCCTAAGCCTAAGCCTAAGCAAAAGCCTACGCCTAAGCTTAAGCAGAAACGTACGCCTAAGCCTAAGCAAAAGCCTAAACCTAAGCCTAAAGTTTTGGTCGTGGTGGTCGTGGTGGTCGTGGTGGTCGTGTGTTTTAGTTAACGCCTTCAACACAGAGGGAAAACTCGCTTCATGTGAACCGTGTGCACCATGTGAACGGACGTTTGTTATTTCGGTGAGACATGTTTTTCTCTTACCTCCAGGTTGGTATTGTGACTTGATCCTAAAAAGTAAGAAATACGGTAGCCGAATGAAATATTCGGTTGCTTATGCCTTGGTTTCAAATTGGCTTAGGCTTAGGCCTGGCCAAAGCAAGAATTTAATATAAACAAAACTCCATATCGTATCTAACGGTCTTCGACGCAGAGATAAGGAAAAATGTCGCACCGAAATAACAAACGTCATTTCACATGGTGCACATGGTTCACATGAACCGGGTTTACACCCTCAAGGCAAAATACCAAAAAACATACTGATTACGCTTAATAACCGCACACGTTGAAAACCGCACACGCGCAATTCAAAACTTTGCACACTAAAGGTTTGAATTTCTTGGTTGTTGAGCAAAAATCGATAATAGCTGGTGACGACATTCCCCTTTACAACAACAACGCGATGAATGCCCTCGTGCAGCATTTTGTCAATGTCAAAGCCTATTTAAGCCTAGATCTAAGCATGAGCTAAGCGTAATTCAAAGCCTAAACGCAAGCCTAAACCTAAGCCTAAACTTTCTAAGTCTCAGGGGAAGCCTAAGTGGAAGCCTCGGTGGAAGCATGAGCCTAAGCATATGCGAAACTGCTTAATTTAATGCCTAAGCTTAAGCCTAAACAAAGCCTAAGCCAAAGCAAGTTCTAGGTCTAAGCCTAAGCCTAAACCTTAACAAACCCGCAGCCTAAGCAACTTTCCAAGGCGTGCGGTTTTCAACGTGTGCGGTTTTTTAACGTGTGCGGTTTTCAACGTGTGCGGTTTTCAACGTGTGCGGTTTTCAACTGACACCAAACAGACCAAACATACTGCGCATGACCGATTTTATCTGGGTGCGCCTTTGCTGCCGAATGCCCCTGCGTGCGTGCGTGCGGCGTGCGTGCTGCGTGCGGCGTGCGTGCGTGCGTGCGTGCGTGCGGCGTGCGTGCGTGCGTGCGTGCGTGCGTGCGTGCGTGCGTGCGTGCGTGCGTGCGTGCGTGCGTGCGTGCGTGCGTGCGTGCGTGCGTGCGTGCGTGCGTGCGTGCGTGCGTGCGTGCGTGCGTGAGTGCGTGCGTGCGTGCGGCGTGCGTGCGTGCGTGCGTGCGTGCGTTCCAACGAGCGAGCGTGCGCGTGTGCACGTGCGTGCGTACGAGCGTTTGTGCGACTTAGGATAGAACAGAAAAGATCATTTCGATGCGTGTTTGCCACACCGGCTCCATTGCCTCCTTCGAAAAGTGATTGGCGTTCACGCCGTTCCTGCGGCAATTCACAAAAGACGCAACCGACGCAACAGACCCTAAGCCTAAGCAAAAGCCTAAGCCTAAGCGAAAGCCTAAGCCTAAGTGAAGCCTAAGCCGGAGCCGTTGCGTCTGTTGCGTCTGTTGCGTCTTTTGGAAATAGCCGTTCCTGCGGATCTATAATCTTCCCACTTTCAGCCATGAGCAAAGTAAAATTAGCGTCGTGTCTGACTTGGGTCCGACGCGGCGTGTCGGCCAAGAGGCCGTTAAAGGTCAAATTGACCTCCAGTGAACTCTCACAACTCATGGAATTGGAGAATTGTTGGGTCTTTTTCAGTTTCTTTTATCGCTTTTCTAGTTGGACTTGACTTTTTTTAGCTAAAACTGCTGAAAACAACGAAGAGGCTGAAATTGAAAGCGGCGGAGAGTCGGATGGAGAGAACGCGATCAGTGGACTCAAAGGTTTTATATAACGATACTTTGTTCTTTTTTTTTATTTGACAGTCTTGTGCAGTTAATGACCGCTATACGCCAAATGTTACGGTATTATTATTTGAAAGTACTTCAAAAATGATGTCTGTTTTTGTTGTAGGTCTGGCTTGCTTTGCCTCTAATAGGGAAGACCCGTATATGAACTTGGACGACAATGATGGTATAGCTGAAAAACAGAAAAAAGCGCAGAAAAACAAAAAAGGTGAAGATATTGAGGAGGAATCGGAAGTGTCGTCAGATAGCGACTCTGATTTCGAAATCGAAGACGGAGACAATTTATTGGTTTTCGGCAAAATTATGAAGGTACTCTAGCGTTACAAGATCTGTTTCGCCTAGCTTATGAGCGGTTGCTCTTGATTCGTCCAATGTTGTTCGATCCCAATAGAGCTGCATCAGAGGCTACACTGCATTTTCCGATTGTGTTTCACCTGTGAGGTCGCTACAGGTTTTCTGCGCACCCTCCCCCTCCCCACCCATTTCGAATACGTTGTAAGGCAAAGGCATACGTACCCACGGGGGAGTGATAGGTGACGTATACCCCTACGCCTTCCCCTGTCTCGAACCTTCCCCTGGCTTTCATTTGCTGAACACCAAGTCAATTTTCCTAGTAAACAGGCGCAAAAAAATTTGCTTGCGGCGCTGTGTTTCCGCACTTTTCGCCCGGCTCTCCAGACCAATAGCACCTTAGGGTGCATGGCAGCAGCTCACCATACCTGCCCATGGGGGGGGGGTATAGGGGGGGTATACCCCTCCCCTGTAAGAGCCTATCCCGAAAGACTTTCGGGATTACCCTCCCCCTGGGATACCTAATCCCGAAACCAAATCGGGATTTTCGGGATACCCCTCCCCATCTCTATAGACAATTAGTGCAATGCAGCCGCGCAACTGTTGTACATAACTTTACTGTGGCGTTATTGACTTGGTTGTGCGTTTATTGATTTTTGTTGTTCGAATGGACACCTAAAGACGCGTAGTAGTATCATACTACTAGTATGTGCGTATACATTACGTAGCGTCCTCCTGTGTGGCCTCTCTCTAGGTATGGGTGTGCAGGGCACTAGGGTGGCCAGGCAGGTTTAGAAGATGTTTATTTGTTAACTTTAGATTAATTAACGCACCCTTACTTTAGATTATCCATACGCGCAAAATTTTGCCTGTGGCGCTATGGTGGGTGAGCGTACAGGTCACTCTTCTTGACTAGGGAATCGTTTTGGCCAGGATATACATAGGATTCCCTTAGGTTGACGCTCTAATATGTGAAAAAAAGTGCCTGCGGCGCTGTGGTGAGCATGCAACTCACGCTCTTGCGGGCCAGGTAGTATTAAAATTCTTAGCAAACCACAACCGCCCATTACCGTCAATTTTAAGGAAGAATGCTTGGCGAGACATAGAAATGGCCAAATTTTCGCCTGCGGCGCAGTTAATTTGGTAGAAACTGCGTGAAAGCACCTGCGTCAGTAGACAGCCATTCGCCTCCAAATTACTTGGTGCCAGCTCCCAAGCAACTGCATCACAAAGCAACGCCTGCAAGGCCGCCTGCCATTCGCTCCTGCCAGGTCCTGAGTCAGTCTGCATTAGTCCGCAGAGCAGCTCTGCAGTACGATGCAATAATTAGCTACATTTATTAAGTTGTGAGGTATATATTGAGGTGATATTTGTTTGTCCCGAACAAATGCGCTCTACCTATTTTGCGAAATCCCAAGACAGATCTGCATACCACACTCTGCGCTTTCGCTATGACAAATGTCATTACAAGGAGAACTTTTGCGCACTCCCAATGATCTACTGACTGACCTATACATTTGGCAGAATCGTCACAGTGCTGTTCATGGCGAAGTCTCTTCTCAAATTTCTTGTCTAAGTGCTGCAAAATCCCCAACAATTGTTTCGCACAGTGCTGCGCACTGCGAAATCCTCCCCAAAACCCATGCGATATGCGAAATCCCTCATGATTTCTGCCCGGGCTAGCCCAGGCTATGCCCATCTATGCCCACAAAGTGGTGAACCTGTTGCTGCAGTACATCGCTGCTAAACCTGCTGCTGGTGCTGAGCCTACTGCTGAGCCTTCTGTGGAGTCTGCTGCTGAACCAGCAACTTAGATTATTCCTCCTTTTTCCTCTACAGTTTCAGCCCATTCCTCGAACAAGTGGCTGTTCTCTCACCAAATTGTGACTATGATGGATGGTGTGCCAGATGCACACCAAGTTACAAGCTCACCTGACAGCAGTCCACTCCACAGTAAAGTAAAACTGACGTTCTTGGCCTGCAGGCTGTATACAACCAAGCCAGAGGACGTTCTGCTGTGCCAGGACGTAGACACAGGCGTCCATCACATTTATTCGACTAGGCTAGGCCATCAAACACACATGTGAAGACTAGAGATGGTTTCAATTTCGAAAATAATTTTTTTTTTATTAAAAAAAAAAATTTTTATTAATAAAAAAAATGGGACCTGTCTTTTTTTAATAAATTTTTTTTTATTAATAAAAAAAAGTGAATTTTCTCTGTTTTTCTCACTATATTTTACGTTTTCCCTTTAGTTTTTCACCAGTTTTGTGTCTTCCCTTCAAGATTGTGCCTGATACAGTGGTAAATTTGGCCCTTTGATGCATTTAAGCATTGAATATGGACATAGGTACATGCCACCACATTACCTGCGTGGTATACATGTTGTACATTGTACATACATTGAATATGGACATAGGTACATGCCACCACATTACCTGCATGGTATACATGTTGCACATTGTACATACCATTGTACATTGTAGTGCACCTGTGTGTGTAAAATGAGCTATTCATGTATTTGTATGGCCATTTATGCGTTTAAGCATAGAATATGGACATAGGTACATGCCACCACGTTCCCTGTGTGGAATATATGTTGTACATTGTACATACCATTTTACATTGTTGTTCACCTGTGGGTGTAAAGCAAGCTGTTTATGTATTTGTATGGCCATTCAATGCTTTTGTGGATCACAATAGCTCTAAAACACCCTCTACAAGGTATATTTACACTAATATATGGCACCTTACCATCGCCTGACCTGAACCCTCCTTTAATTTAGAAAAGAAAATTTTTTTTTTAATTAAAAAATTTTTTTTTTAATAAAAAAAAAACGACCGATTTTTTTTTTCAAAAACCATCTCTAGTGAAGACTGTGCTGCTGTGACTCTCGTCGTTACACTTGCAGTTCTGTCTGTGCTTGTCCACTGTGTCTTCATCGCAGAACACGGCTATCCTGCCATCTTCTTCTTCTTCTTACCAGAATACCATGTACATTCATACATTGTGCTGCTGCATTGCATTGATCGACCATGCATGACACTCACCCACCCACCCACCCACCCTGTGGGAAGTATCCCGAATTGCCCAGTTTACCCACCCCCTGCCTTCCAAAAATTTGGCGATTTACCCCTCCCCTGGCCCAATTTCCGTGGGCACCTATGCAGCTCACCAAGGACACTTACTTAGAGTGTCGTGTATCTAGAATAGGGTCTCTAGAATATCTCTTTGGGTTTTAGGAGGAGTACTCCCTACAAGTGATGGTGTACAATTCCGAGAGCGGCGACTTATACACCCATCACGATTACATTCTGCCCGAGCCGCCAATCTGCGTGCAGTCGGTCAACTACGGTGGGGCCAATATGGCTGCTCTGGGTTCGTTCCTTTGTCGGCTTTGGTTGACCGTTCCCTATGCAAATGCCCTCGACGCTTCCAGGCTTTTTTTCGCCACAAATTCAAATCTGGGACCTGGACATGGTGAACAGTGTCGAGCCGGTCGCGACCTTGGGCTGCTCGTCGACAAAAGTTCTTGCGAAAAAATCGAAGAAAAAGCGCAAGAAAAGGGGGGAGAGTGGGGAGATGGGTGGCGCCAGTGGCAGTGCGACACCGGACGCATTAACGGAGGGACATACGGACAGCGTGCTGGACCTACAATGGAATCGGAACAGCCCAAAGGCACTGGCGAGCGCGGCCGTGGACGGTCGGGTGATTCTCTGGGACCTGGAGAGCCTGAGGCTCAACTCAGTCCTGCTCGAGTGCGGGGGTGGGACCAAGGTGGGCAACGCGCACACGCTCACCTCAAACACACCCCACGCGCTTGATTTCTTTCACTATTTAGCGTTTTTTGCCCAAAAAATAGTAAAGACGTTATTTGGACCCTGCTCTGATGCTATTTCGGTGCACAGCTTCTCCATTCGTGACATTGGGTAACCCCCACTCACTTTGGGCGCATGGAACACATTCCCCCTTGAAGTCCCATTGACCCCCCCCACCCACTGGGGATGATCAAATTACGGTGTGACGTCTGCACCCACACCCACTCTCGTATCATTGTGTGCATTCCCATTGTTCAGTGCACCTCCCTGGCCTGGCACCCCGAGAAGGGAGACGCGAGTCTGCTGTTGTCGGCCACGTCCGAGGGCCGAGTCTATCTGTTGGACTGTCGGAGCGCGCCCGTCAAATCGACCGAGTTGGGGGGCAGGGGCGCCGAGGGGGAGGTGAACTGCGTCGCCTGGAACCACCACATGCCCTTCTACTGCGCCGCCGCCAGGGAAGAAGGGGGTCTCCTGAGCTATTTCGATGTGAGGAACACGTCAGAGGCGCTGTTCCAACAGAGCTGCCATGAGGGTGCGGTTTTTTTTTTCAGATCGAACGAATGCTTTAGGAAGGACGGACAGTGTCGCATGGTGGTAGTCACTGATTGGTCATATGGCCATGCCCACCCCAGCCCATTTGAGACTTTGATTTTGGGCCCCCGAAACGTCCTCTGAGGCGACACCACAAAACTGACGAAGCCCTATTTGGGTGTTTTATTTCTTTTTAGTCGCTCTTGTCATGTGGTTGGAATTGTGCTCTTTCTGCCATACCTGTAACCGGGTCTGGAAGAGGGGGGGGGGCCAATGGCCGAATTCTGGGGGGGGGGTGTCAGGAGCGAACAGTGGGGAGTAGCCAGCCATTTTTTGAGTTATACTGGTACTTTTTGGTCAATAGGGTCTAAACAGTGTTATTTAGCTGTTTTATGGTCCTATAACACTGAAAAGCCCTGAAATACACCAACATTTACTCACTTTTATCGTTTTAGACAGTGAAAATCCCTTGGGAAAATTCTGGGGGGGGGGGCGTTTGGGTTGGGGGAGTTGAAAATTTCTGTGGGCCCCCCAAACCCCCCCCCCCCCCAGTTACTGGTATGCTTTCTGCTCGCAACCTGGGATGTCAATAGCATCGCGTCTGCAAGTGCCCGCCCCCCCCCCGGTTCGAAACTCCCAGAATGGAGTACTTTGTGGTCTGTTTTGTTTTCGGCCAGTCGGTGAATTTCGTCTTCAAACTTGGACCATACCGCTCCCCACAAACTTGTCCGGACCCGGCTGTAATCTTCCTTTTAGGCGGTTGCTGCTCGGTGGCATTTTCACCCACCCTAGAGCGGCTGGTAATCAGCGCCGGTCAAGAAGAGGGTGTGGTTAAAGTGTGGCAGTTGGAGGGTCATTCTACACTGAAACAGACAACGCTGAAGGTCCGTCCGAAATTGGGCAATCTGAACGCGTGTCACTTCTGTCCGGAAAGCGACACCGAAATAGCGCTGGCCGGTTGCAAGGGAGATTACATTAGAGTGACGAATCTACGGAAGCTGGACAATTTTGACAAATACTTCGAGACTGCGAACTGATGTTGATTTGTTGTTTTTTATGAATGACCCAGATGGGTTTTGTTACTCGCGCCGCACAGGCGAATGAATGCACGCTACACCCGCAATCCGTTCGCGCGAATTAGCGAATTTAAAGTACGGTAATCTATTTAGACGCGTTAATTCATTTCCCTGCCGTCTTGTCTTCCAATTTCCCATCGCCGCGCCCAACTCCCCAGGGGTTCGTGCGGTGGGGGGGGGACAAATTTGCTTCGGCTAATCATCTTTTCTGGATTGTTGCGGCAGCGGGCGAGAGATGGTGGTTTTGGGGCCGCCGACCTTTCGTCCCTCGCGGGGCCTGGTTGACAGCGCGAAAAGTACCGTATAACGCCTCGCGGCGCGTCTAAACAACAGACACGGCGCGGACAAGAGGGGACGGGGGGGGGGGCGTCAGCTGGCCATAAACATTGCGGCGTTTCGTAATCCAGGCGCCGCCCATCCAACCGCGAGCGAGCGGCGGCGGCGGCCGGGATTTGGTAACGGCCCTCTCTGGTCAGTCCTCTGCCCTCCCCCCCCCCCTTCCCGCGCGCGCGCGCCTGTTCATTAATTGGGAGCGGAGCGCCGACGAAGCCGGGCCTGGAACGAGAGGATTCCGTTTGAGAGTTACTGGGACGACACCTTCTGGCGGGGCCGTAAACGGGAATCAAGCGAACTTAACATGGATCAGCGCCAGCAGCAGCAGCAGCAGCCGAATTACCAGCTCGGCCAGCCCAGCTACAACTCGCCGCCGCCGCTTCACTTGCTGCCGCCGGGCGCTGCCGCCGCCGCCGCTGCCTACTACGGCTACAATAACGCGGGGGGAGTGGGCAACGGCACGGCCCTCCTTCACCAGCACCACCAGCACGGACATCTGCACCAAGAGCAGCAGCTAGGAGCAACCGGGCAGCACCACCAACTCTTGACAACCGTAGCGGCGACGCAACACCATCAGCCGTTGCCCTACTACCCGCCGCCTCAGTTAGTGACCGCAGTGAAAGGTGCGCTCATCACCAATGTTTCGCCATGGAATGAACGCGCAGACGCGTAGGCACAAAGGTGGTGGTGCGGTACAGAGAAGTATTGCTTGAACGGACAATTATTAATTCTAGTTTTAAACTGGCAGATTTTCGTTACAGTTAGAATGGTTTGAGTGGTAGAATTGTTCATCTTTGTGTGAGTGAAAACCAAAAAAGTATCGAAGCTTAGTCCGAATGCAGTGAGTGCAAGCGTCCTTGTCCTTGTCCTTGTCCAAAAGCTTCATGTTTCGCATTGGAATTTTCACTGTATGTCCCCTTCAGTATTTATGTACCTTAGGCTGCGTGGCTAAGGCTACATACACTAAGCCGGGAATCTGAGGGCTCTTTCGTTCTTTCGGTATTTTTCTCGACCGTTCCACAAGCGTCAGAAGACAGTTGGATTCTACGAGCCGCTGCTTCAGTTCAATGTGTCGTGAGCCTATTTTGTAAATCATTCAGGCCGCGTGGTGACCCCTGCCTCTAGCGCCTCCCCCGCCCCGCATACGTCATCTGTTTGGGTCATTCGTTTCCTCGCGCCTCTCTCCCTCTCCCATTCTCTCAACAGTGAGGAGTTTACGAGGTGTCGTAAAGGCCGCTTCGCCACCGACGGATGCTTGACAATTTTGCCTGCCACATACGTACCTTATGTGCACCTCCATACGCCGCACCGATGTACCTATGCACACGAACGAGTGGGGACCAATGCGTCCACTTTCTGCTGCTTGAGACGCGCGCATGCTTCCGTATGAGAATATTGTCGTTGCAGACGAGCCGGTCGTCAAGTCTGAGTCCACGAACTCGGGCGGCTGTGCCGGTTCTGGCAGCTGCAACGCGCCCGCTGCCGCTGTCGAGGGCGCCTCCTGCAATGGGCAGCAGGAGAGAGAGGGTCTGGAGGAGGAGGAGGGCTCGGCGACGACGGACGCGGCAGCCGACTGTCCCCAGCCGGCGCTGGCCAAGCAGCGCCGGCAGCGCACGCACTTCACGAGTCAGCAGCTCCAGGAACTGGAGGCGGTGTTCGGCCGCAACCGCTACCCGGACATGGGCACGCGCGAGGAGATCGCCCTCTGGACCAATCTCACCGAGCCCCGTGTCAGGGTGGGTGCCGACGCGGCCGGCTGGCCGTACCGTAGTCGCGTGTCGCACTCGAGCGCTTATTTATGCCTACTCATGGCGGCGCACGGCCCATCGCGCATTCTGCCGACTCCCTCGCGCTTTGAAGCGGCGGCGGCGGCGGCGCGTACGCCGGCGGCCATGACGGATGGCCATCTGGCAAGGGCCGCCGTCTTAAGAGATCAAGAAGGCAGCCGCGCCGCTGTCGTAACGCCGCCGCCCGCTCATGCGTGCGCGCTCGGCGGCGGCTTGCTCGAGTGGCAGCAAGGAAACACAGGATCATCGCGCAAATCTGAAAGAGTCCGCATGCGCGCGCTTGCACATGCAGAAATGGTTTTCCCGTGCGTCGGCTCGACTCGACTAAACGCGCGCACAAGTGAATGAATACACTACAGCGTTTACCGCCAGCGATATTCAGGTGTGGTTCAAGAACCGACGCGCCAAGTGGCGCAAACGCGAGCGCCACCTACTGGTGGGGCTCGACATGCAGAAGGCGTTCGAGGAGGGCGCGCATCTCTACGGACCGCCGGCGATAACCGGCGCGCACCCCCTGAGCGGCGGGCCCGACCCCTACGCGCACCCCTACCACCCGACCGGCTGGTCCTACCCCTGGGGCGCCGCCTTCAAGCCGCCAACCGCGGTCGTCGGCCCCTCTCCGATGGGCGTCGCCACGGCGGACACGCCCCCTTTCGCCTTCCCGCCAATGAGCGCGCCGGCGCTGGCGACGCCTCTCGGGCAGCTCGAGAAGCTGGAGCCGCCGACCGAGCAGCATCAGCAGGACAGGCAACCATAAACCTGGGAGAACGCGCATTTTACAAAGCGAATCGGCTGACGTGATCTTTCTTGAGCGAAAACTTGATGTGTAAGGTATCACGCGGTTCAATTCAAATCAGCACTAGTCCGCCATTTGCTAGTCCGTTCTTTTCGTATACGCGCCTGTGAGCGTTCGGTCGCCGTGTGCCAGTGCTATCGTAGAATAGTTGCAACTGTATGTACTGCCATGTTGTAACATAGAATGCATTGCTGAGACTTGTGCGCAACACGTATAGACAGCAAGCGAGCGTCGACATTCCAGCATCGACAATATAAATCTTGTGGAAATCTGTATGTCGAATTCAAATTCATATTGTAAAACCCCAAAAACCTATTGTAAAACCCCAAGGGAAACTAGCAAATCTTGTTCTTGTACCTAGGTCGTGAAATTGACCTCTGATCAACTCAGGAGTTTTTGGGCCAAGGAAGCTTCGTGTAGGCCTCGCTGGCGCAGTTTGCCTCGGTCTTAGGCACGCAGAATAGGTCGTACTCGGTCTTTTTGTCGCCATCTTGCTCCGACTTTGGGGGTGTAGTCTCGGGGTCGATGCAGTTGAACCCTGGACAGGGCTTGCGCTCGTCGCCCCCAAAAAAGTGGGAGGCGAGGCCGGTCGCTTGCACGACGTTGCCCTTGAACAGCGCCATCATCTCGAGCAGCGCGTCGTCGCGACCGCTCCACTGACGAGTCCGCGACGCCGGCTCGGCCGAGCAGACTGAACGCGTCGCCGAACTGAGCGAGCGCACGCACGCACGCACGCACGCACGCACGCACGCACGCACGCACGCACGCACGCACGCACGCGCTTGCAGCGAGCCAACGAACCCGTGTTCTCCGGACAGCGACAGTTCCAGACCTCCGTGTTGCGAACGTCCGACCTGCGGATCTTCCTCAAGTCCAAGAAGCTGTGCTTCTCGTCCGTCACGTACTGGTAATTTTCGAACGCGCCGGTGCCGCATTGCTGCCTACCGACCCCGCAGTCCTTGAGCTCGAACAAATCCCAAGGCGAGGGTTCGACTCGGACGCGGCACGGCGGTTCCACGGCGTAGAAAGGGCTTTCCGGCAGCTGTCGGCTTTTAAAAGTGCCGCGGCTGAGCAGCTGCTTTGCCGCCTCGTCGCTGGGCAGGTTGCAGAGGCAGACGTTTGTCGAGTCCTTCGACAGGAATGTCACCATTTCGGAGTAGGAGACACGCCGGTCGGAAAGTGGGGGTGGTTTGCGAGCGACGCCTTTTCTCGGCACGACGCGCCGACCGCCGTCCACGGTGGCGACGGGCGAGACGCATAAGAAAAATAAGACGAGCACAGGGCCAACAAGGAACGCTGACGTAGCCTGAAGCAATTTGGATTGCGCGACAGCTCTGGGTTGGACTGCTGCTAAAGCAAACTCGACACTACTAGCCTACCACTAGCATACCTAGGTATGTATGTAAGTTTGGTTAGGGGTCGATTGTCCGTCGTTGCTCATATTTCCTATTTTGAGCATTGATGCAACTCACGACCAACACTAGCCTAGCCTGAAAAGCTCTAGCCTGAAAATGAGCAATCAATCTCTCAACTCTCATTTGATTATGGTATCGATGACAGAATTCACAAGGCTTGTGGGATGATTCGACCGTTGCATTCCGCAACAGCATTGGAGTTGAATTACCGGTATTGCCTACGCTTACCATTTCCATGAGTCGTTTGAGTGAAAGCAACCCAATGAACACGACTGACGACAAGCGACAACGAGCGAAACAGTTGGACGCATCTGATTCCGATCTGTTTGCTTCGAATTCAAATCGCAAAACAACGCGCCCGGTACGCCATTCCGTGCAGTCCAACCCATAGAAATGTCGCGTCGGTATACACTTGTTTGGAAATGTCACGCACAAATATGTCGGTTGCTGCCGCTACTAGGCGTATGCGGTCCGAACGTGAAACAGGTACGATTCCGTACGAGTAGACCATACTGACTGCGCCCAAGACGTACGCAACAACCTACCGTAAATCCCCCAATTGTGCCGTGCCACTCAAAGAGCAGTCGCGCTGCCACTGAGCGTCGTCTCGTCTCGGCTTCTTGTAGCCCCGCCGCTGCACGAAGGCCTCGAGCTGGCGCAGTGTCGCCGCGGCCTCAAGTCTATCTCCATTATCGCCGGCATTCTCGGGTGCCGTCTCGCGACACTCTGCTGTTGTAGATTGGAATCCACCCAGTGGATGCGATGGAGTCCTCTACCACCGGACGGCAATGCGCGAGCGCGCCGTTCGTCGCGGCAGACGGCCCCTCTTGCGGCAGTGTGCCTGTAGCAGGCGCTCAATCGTGCTGCGACTGTGCTTCGACAAGCAAGCGAGGCAACATTTAGGAGCGGTGGAAAGAGAGAAACTGAGGCGACGTCGAGGCACTGTCGACGGCCACGTCGACGTCAAACGCACTTATCTTACCGACAGGGGCTCGCAACTCGCAGCAGTAAATTGAAACTGACGCGGTTGTTGCACTGCGCGTGAGCGGGTTCGGTGCGATTTGAGTTTCTTCCCCAAAAAATTGTGGAACTCTGCGTGGACAACAGATGCCGGTGTCGTATCCCTCTTCCTCCCCCGTCCCAAAACATCCCCCCCGGACAAATTGGGATATCCCAGACCATCCGGCCGGATAAAGTAGGATAGATTGGGGGATGAGGAGGGATGCAACACCGGACAATAAACTACGAACAGTACCGCTCGCAAAGTTGGTTTTCCGCTCAACACGAACCCTTGCTGCTAAATTTTCCAGCCTCCCAGTACCAAGATACAACATCGGATTCCAGGTGTGCGTGCGTTCGTGTGTCGGTGTGCGACGAAAAATCCGGAATCGAAATCGTATGCATCTCGTCTACAATGGAAATCCAATCCGAGCAGTAACATAGCGAGAGAACCTAACATAAAGAAAAAACACTTGCGAAAACAGCAGCTGCTCAACACAGAAGCTCTAACGTCTAGCGCAATCAATGACAATCAATTCCTCCATGCAGTAGTATGTTGGTAGTGTAGTCCAGCTCTACACCAATTTCTGCTACTTATGAGAAGGGATTAAAACCAGCAACGCTCGTAGCCGTGTCTGACAGAGAGGGGGGCATCCATTGACACCAAAAAAGTGTGAGTCACGTTACACACTTTGCACCAAAATAGCGCATAGATAGGCACTTTTAAATCAAACTAGACTTAATGTAGCGCTATCATGGTGTTCTTTTGCAAAACACCAAAAGGCGCAACTTCGCCAGTTTGGGTTGGGAGGAGGTTGCGAGAACGCTTCAGGCAAATCTGGATCCACCCCTCCGCTGGTTACAGCTTTGTGGCCAAGAATGAGCCGTTCAATGGGACTCGTCCAGGAGATTTTCCTTCTCCACTCGACTGGGGTTGGTGGCGGCCCGCTCGAGTACCGCCTCTCCCACTCGGTTCAGCTCCTGCAGCCCTCTGGCCAGCTCGTTCACCTCGGCCTGCAGGCGGCAAGGAGGAGGAGCCCCCAGCCGTCGACGCGCCTGCGCGCTGTAACGACAGCAATATCAAGAGGCTAGGTTAGAGCAGTCGAAGTTGAAGCAACCGCAAGACGCTACAGCAGGCTAGCAAGCAGCGCACACTCCACGCGGCAATTGGACTTGCGTGGGCAACGCTCTTTTGCTTAAAAGCACAAATAAGTGGGACCGTCCAAACGTCGTCGTCCCCTGTAATTCTTGACCAAGAGAGTGGGCAGTTCGGATGGGGGGGGGGGGGGAGAGGTACGCCCAAAAGCAAGCACGCACGCACGGACGCACAGTTTGGGCGACTGTATCTCGAAGATCTTGAGTCGGGCGGAGCGCTTCGATGCCCTCTGGAGGCCGTGTCTCGCAAAGCTCGTCGTCTGCGTCGGCTGCTGGCGACCGCGAGGGATTGGCTTCCTGGGCGAAACCGAGCTCTTCTTGTAGATTCTGCCCTGCGACACGACGGCGTTCTTTGACGAGCTCCCGCCAGTCCTTTTCTGGGGCGGAGTCTCGAAATCGAATCGGCGCATCCGAGCAAGCTGAAGAGGACGGGGAGAGTCGAGCTCGTCCAGCGGTGCCATGCCGGCGTTGGCGCTCCCACCCGACGTCAGCTTGTCCACGTTCGAGGACAGCTTCTAGAAAGAGACATTGCGCATTGTCGAACGGCAGAACTCTATAAAGAGATGTCAGGCAAAACGAGGTGATATTTCGCAAATTTTGGGGTTCACTAGTAGCTCACTAGCTAGTATCAGTTGCAGAATTCTTTGTCTGTCTGTCTTTCCCAAGCAACGCACCCACCTTCTTGACGGAATAGACGACGCGCGCAGTCGATTTGCGGAAGCTGCGATAGACGACGTTGTCGCGGATTATTGTCGGCGCCGCCATTTTCACTTCCTTTCCTCGTGGCACGCGACTTTCTCCGTCTATCCTATCCTACGCTCTCCTTTTTCAGCAGGTCCCAACAAATCAATCTGCAGCTCAACAACAACAACGCATTCTGACCACGCGGCGGCGGCCCCCGATTCAAACCTACGCACCGAGAGAGGATGGAAGGCGGTGGTGAACAAGGGAGGGGTGCGTGCTGCCGACGCCCGCACAATTAGACCCGACGCAGAGGAGAGTGCAGCGGAAAACAGCTATGGGACGCGCGCGCGCAAGGCAAACACACAAAGACAGGCGCCAAGGTCGCGGTTTGAATTTTGAATCGGCCGCCTCAGTGTGCGCTCGATTTGTTTTGGCTTCTGCGCATTTTTGGCGACCAGCGCCTTTTGGATTCGTTGCAAAGGAGCGCCAAGCGATCAAGCGATGTCACCGCATTCGCAAAGCCGAGAATTACGTTACCTAGGCAGGCTGGATACATACGCCAAAACACCAGGTTTTTAGCCAGCCCTGTACTCCTTCCCCCCGGTGCCCGGCTTGTTTGCTAAGGAATTTTGTTTTGCTAGGAAAAATTTATAGGTGTTTTGGTGGCTGGTGGGCTGTTTTTGTTTTTGTGTTGGTTTTTTTTTGTTGTTTTTGTTTTATTGTTTGCCTCTTTGTAGGTTATATTTTTGCTTGTTTTTTTATTTTTTTTTTATTGTTTGTTTGTTTGGGGTTTATTATTCTTTTTTTTTTTTTTTTATTTTTTTTTCTTAATAACTTTTTTTTTTTTTTTTTTTTTTTTTTTTTTATTCCCTGGCTCTTTCTCCTGAGGTCGGGGGGGGGCCCCGTCGGCCCCCTCTGCCTTGCGGTGCAGGGGGTATGGGGGCAACGTGCTGTGGCCACGCCCCCGCCCACGGGTCCACATGGGGGGCTTTCCCTTCGCCCTGGCGTTGGTTACCTGCTTTTTTTATATCTTTCTTGTTCTTTTCCTTTCATTATTCCCTGAGCTGCGTGAACGAAAGCAGATGGGGACCAGGACATGCCGAGACTGAACCTCGATTTGTTTTGCGCTTCTGCGCATTTCTTGGCGACCAGCGCCTTTTGGATTCGTTGCAAAGGAGCGCCAAGCGATCAAGCGATGTCACCGCATTCAGCAAATTGTTTATGTGCTGGGATGCCATTGGGGGGGGCTGCGGGCATGGCAGCAAGCCGAGAATTACCCCTTCTTGTTACCTAGGCAGGCTGGATACAGTGCTGGCGGCCAAAACACCAGGTTTTGGGGGGGGTAGCACAGGGGGAAGGGGCCACTGAAAACGACTAACGGGAATTATTAGGCAAGATCAGAACTGCCGCAGTCGCTTGGTTGAGCAGCGCGTTATTGAGGTTCGTCGCCGCTGGCGGCCGGACGGCAGCGGCGGTTGCGGCTGCGACTGTTGTCCATCAGCAGCGGCAGCTCGCAACGGAATCTAAAACCCCGGTTCACAATTGGCAGTACAGTGCGCGCACTTCTTTCTGCGTGCACAGTTCCCGAGTGCAAAATTTCGCGTGCCACGGAAAGTGCGCGCTGCCAAAAGCACCCCACTTTCTCTTCGCTCTCCTCCAAACTTCCATGGGAGCGCTCGAAGTGCTGGTTCTCGTGCACCGTGGCCGACGGCTGGCCGGCGTCCGTGACCGTCGCCGCGCCCTCGACATTCGCTTCCTTGTCGACGGTCGTCAGGAAAAAGTCGTCAAAGTCTTGCGGAGTCCTCTGGACGTTGCCGTCGCTGGGCCGTCGGAGGCGCACGTAGCTGTGCAGCTTCGGAGGGTGCTCCTCGACCTTGGCCGAGATCTTGGTGTGCGGCAGAGAGGGCAGGTAGCTGGGATTCGACTGGATCAGACGCCAGAACTTGTCTCGCGCCAGCGCCGGCCGCTGCGAGTGAGCACGACTCACCAGCACGAACGAGGCCTAAGCAGCGGTTGCGTAACGAGTCTTTTTATTTGATTGAATAAAACGAATACTGCTGATTGAAAAAAATGTTGAAAATGAATAGAATTTACTTGAAAGTTACGATCGAGTATGTAATTTAGCTCGATGTCGTCGTCGTCCGTTCCGAATGGTCGCATGAGGTCCTGGCCCACCTGCAGCGGTTCTTTGAACTACATTCAGATTTTTTAATTAAAAAAATCAACAAACCTTGAACCAGCCGACAAAAAAGAGGAACTGCACAATGGTAAAGACGGGCACCACCAAATCCACTTCGTGGTATGGAAAAGCCTTCTGTGGCAGCAAAAACTGCCTTGGAGAGGTTGGGTGCGGCAGTGACGATTTCAAGTTAAAAATTAGTTTTTGTGCTATACAGACGCACTCACGCACGCACGCGCGCACCGGCACGCACGCGCGCACCGGCACGCACGCACGCCCGCACGCACGCACGCACGCACGCGCGCACGCACGCGCGCACGCACGCACGCACACACGCGCGCGCGCACGCACGCACGCACGCACGCACGCACGCACGCACGCACGCACGCACGCACGCACGCACGCACGCACGCACGCAGTTCCAAAGCAAGCGAACCCTCCCCTCTCCTGCCGAGGACGCAAAACGCAAAATATCCGTAGGTGGCCAGCGCGGCCACTTGTGTATAGACCAACGGAATGCACACCCAGTCATAGCAGTACAGCTGTCTGAACTGCGTACGGTACTTGTTCAGTTCCGTAAAGAAGGTGGCGAGTATGGGCGGAGCTATGGGCGAGTGCACGTTCTCCTCTAGAACCAGATTCTGAATCCACTGCAGCGGCAGGTACCAACGAACTGTCTCCGCCTGAACATGCAAATATGCTCCTGGTTTATCATGCGTGATTGGTGGTATAGAAGGCGTGCGAGTGTGGTGTAGTGGTTAGCATACAGGGCCGCGGTAATCCTGAGACCTGCCTGGGTTCAAATCCCAGCACCGTAATCGCCTTTTTTCCCACAAGTCTTCAAATGGTACGGTTACCAGAACAATTGCAAGCACGCTTTCTGCCCCGCGACTTTCATCGTGTACCTGCATGGACTTGTAGAGTCTGAGTTCCTCGTCAGTCATCAGTCCGACGAGAACGAAGTGCTCGATTGTGGGAAAGCGCTTTCGAACCTTCACCGACACGTCGCGCCAGGCCAGCGCCGCCGCCAGGTTCACATGCCTGCAACCGTGTAGAAGTGTTGTTGAACCAGTTTTTTGCACGATAAAACAACGCTGTGGGTGCTTTGAAGTTGTGTGTTAGGTATGTAGGTATTTCGTTAGATTGTGGTTGAAATGTGTCACTGTCACTAGATGCCATCTACTACGGGCACTTGCGCTGCAGCGCGCGCACATGTGCGTGCGTATACCCGCGTTTCCGTTTATCGATTTTCCTCTATTGAAATTTTACTGTAGCGCACTACACACCGCAGAATAAGCGAGTGCGGCCGTTGCGTCACCACGCTGACGCAATGCTGCGTTTACTCTGACTAACGCAGAACATTGATTTCAACCTGGGTCGTCGTCCTTAGCCTCCACCTGCGGGCTCCACTAGTTTTCAAGCAATCTTCTACCGCCCAGAAATGGCAAAGTCAAAGGCTACGAAGCCGGCGAAAGAAACGGAGGCTGCAGCGCTGCTCAAGGCGTTGGTGGAGTTCAACTCCACCATCGATTGCGGCTGCTCCAAAGAGCTGGGCCGCGTCTTTGGCGAGTTTCAAATGGCCGACATTGAGCCGCAAGCCAAGCACTTTGTCAGTCCAGTGGTTTTCGCTCTTGAATACGTGAAGAAAGGCTGCAGAGTGTTTCTGGCTGCCAGTTACGAGCATTTTCCCCACTACTTTATGCGGGTGCGGGACCCCAGTGGGCCGTTCGCTGACAGGAAAACGTGGCACGAGATTTTGCCGGCGGAGACGCGAGTGAATCTCTACGCGGACTTGGACATGCTCTACAAGTGCGTGCGTGCGTGCGTGAGTGCGTGCCTGCGTGGTTCTCTTGGTGCATAACACATCAAGAATTTCAGAAACAACGAGGCGAGGAACGCTCAAGAATTGGTGGGCAATCTAAAAAGCGAGCTGCAGCAGGCTCTATCCCTGGATTTTCCTTCTCAGGAGTTTCAAATTTTCGAAATGGACGCTACCACGGACGCAAAGTGCAGCAGACACTGGGTGGTCCACGGCCCCAAGTTTGACGGCACCAAAACTGCGGAGGCGTACGTGCACCAATTTCTGTCGAAATGCGAAAATTCCTATTTCGTCGTCGACAAAACTGGCGGAATGGCACATCTACTGGACCTGTCGGTCTACAGCGTCGGTCAAAACCTCAGAATGCTCGGGAGTCCGAAGTTTGGGCGAGAAAATACGCTGTTGCCTTTGTCGAATCCAACGCCAGAAGGCCACGCATTCACATTCCACGCTGACTGCAAAGAGTGCACCGAAATGCTGCTACGGAGCTTGGTCACTGCTGAGGTTCCAGCTGCTACATGGGACGTCACATTTGACGCTGACTTCGAAATGGCTTTAGCGGAACTGAACGACTACGACAATCTCAAGCCCAAACTGTATGCACTGTGCTCGCTGTTCGACAAGCTCACCTGTGCCGACTTAGCGCCACTTTGCCGCCTGCTTCGCAACAACTTTACATTCCTCTTTATGGAGCCGGAATCTCAAAGACTGCTCGTTGAGAAACTGACGTCTTTCCTCGAGTGCCTGCGCGGTGCTGCCAACCCGGATCTTTTGCAATTCCGTTTGACGGAAGCCCGTTTGGCATTCGCCGAAATGAACGCTCACAGTCGGGCTCGGTTCGATAGCCTTGCCAAAAGTGACGCCCAATCAGTGACGTGCCAATCTCACGCTCAAGCGATCAAAAGCAGGCACTCCAAAGTCCTGAGCAAGATTGAGCGGCTCGCCGAGCAAGCCTGCCACCAATTACCATCCGCTCAGTATGAGAGACTGCTTCAACTGCTGCCACAATCTATACGTACCAACCTACCCGACGAATTCGACAGAGAGTTGGTGGCGCAGGCCTTGCAAGACATGGGGGTGGACAAGTACTCGAAACGCGAGAATCGAACCAAGGCGAGAGAGAGTGAAAGGCTGCAGCAAGCGGACATGCTAGTCGCGCAGGTTGAGACCGAGTTGCGAGCGCGACAGCAAGTTGAGCAGGTAAAATGACCTGCTGGTCTGAGTTTTGGCGCGCGCGCACCGGCACGCATCTGCGCATCTGCAAATATTTTTAGCAGCGGATGTCAACTGCTCTATGCGGTCAGCAGAGCGACACCATAATAGCTACCGCTCTGGGACACCTACACTGCTTGTTGGAGGAGAATGAGTGTGTGCGGCAAAACGCGGCACTAAAGCAGAGATTAATCGGTTTACCAACTGGCGACTCCCAAACTGGTTTCGACAAGCTGAATCGCCTGCTTGAAACAACCAAACTATTGGATTGGACTGCTGATTGAGAGCTTCGCCAATGATTCACTTACTACGGCTTTATATTTACATCGATCTTTTTTTTCAGTTGACCGTCGTTGATGTGATATGATCTAGTGTGACGTGATCCGCGACACAGTTTGACGAGCTCTGTTAGTGGTGTTACTTTGCTATTCGCTTCAATACATGTACCTATGTACACTTTTATGCACATTGTACAGTCCTCGGACCCTCCTGCTCATCGTGTACATATGGCCAAACATTCATCCATGCGAGCAGCGTGTTCCTGCGTTGCCGTTCTCTCCAGTGATTTCGCAACCTCCCAACGTTGCTCGGAGCCTGGCCGCTGCGTCAATTAATTAATTAATTAATCTCCGACCTGGCGATGGTGTGTCTCTGTAGACTGGCCCTCTCGGTGTCGGCGGGCAGGCAGGCGCAGGCGAGACTCAGCAGCTCGTCGGGCCAGGCGACCAGCTCGAACTGGGACCACCAGCGTTTGACGATCTCGCTGATGTAAAAGCCCAGCAAGAACGTGAGCGGAATCTGCCGGATATAGCCGTCGAACATGACGCAGAGGAATTCGAACTTCGTCCTCGAAACGGACTTTGCGTGCGTGCGTGCGTGCGCGCGCGTGCGTGCGTGCGTGCGTGCGTGCGTGCGTGCGTGCGTGCGTGCGTGCGTGCCAGTGCGTGCCAGTGCGTGCGCGCGCCTCACTTGTCCTTGGGGTCCTCTCCGGCAAAGAAATGTCTGTAGGCGAACCGCGTGGCGTAGTAGAGCGTGAGAAAGACGGCCAACTCCTTCCACACACTTTTCCATATGCTGCCCTTCCATCGGTAGAGCAGCGTCGCGAAGTTGCCCGAGTACGAGATGGTCATGTCCGATCCGGTTCAGATTCAGTTCGGTCGTCAGTGTCGCGCGTCATTCGTCAGCCGCCGCGCGACGACCACTCATAATCACGCTTCTAGACAGCTGTTATGGCTCATTGGCAAGGCGTCCGCCCGGCCGACAAAAAAAAATGACTGACTGACGGACGGACAAACGGACGGATGAAGGCCGACAACACGGACGAACGCGCACGCGCAGTAATTCAGTAATCGATTTGCGCTGCCGACTATCGAGTGGGCGCGCCGACCGACCTCCCGGCCGAGAGTTCCTCCGGGCCGCTTCTGCCGAAATTGCCTTCCTTCCTTGCGCAAAAGCCAAATTGCGATCGGCAGCGAAGAAAAATCGCGTTTCGATCGATTCCTCCGAGCTGCTAAAACCGGACGCAATCGCGTTAGGGCACCGGGCTGACAAGGCCTGCGGCGCTTACAGACACGGGCGTTGCGTGCCCATGAACGCCGGGCGAACCGGTAACGCGATTAGCAGGCGGGCGACACGGCCACCACGCTATGCTGGGGGTGCGCATTTCCTACAGGCGTATACGCCCCTAACATGCGCTGTTCATTGTTTGTGCGCCAGCGGACAGCGCAATTGAGCGGAAACACCCCTGGGGCGCGCATGGACAGCCGGCGGCGCTTGAAACTACTAGCTACGCATACACGCTAGACGCTAGCAATGCAGTGGCCGGCCATCCTGAGTACTATAGTTGGCCAATCGTGTGGCTCTATGTACAGCGCACACAACTCAATGAATGAATTAGAGAGCGTGCGTTGTTGTCGTTGGATTAAGGGCAACGCTAGGAGGCCGTCAATGGCACGTACACAATGTGGCATGCCCATCTCCATGACGCCTTCCTGTCTAGAGACACGAAGGCAGCCAAACATTTGGAATAACGCCATCTGTAATCTAGGGCAGCGACAGCACGAGAAAGCTATTGTTAGGAAAATCCACGTTAGTGGATCCATCAAGGATCGAATCCAGAATCGCGCGAGCAAGAGGCCGATTCTTTGCCACTAGGCCATCCGCTGCCCGGAAAACCTGGAAAACACGGCCATCCGTGTGTGCGTGGCCGGCGAGGGCAACCGCAAAACCTCGACAGGAACAAGTCGACAACAAGTTGAATCGCAATAAAATTGAAAACGCGCAAAACAACGGGAACGATGAGAGAGAGAGAGCGAAACAACACGCTTTGAATCATCATCACAAATTCTTGGGAGTTTTCGCGAGCACGCCGCCCCAACTTCCATTCGAACAACCCTACACTATCGGTTCAGTTGCCTCCTAAAGCCCAGTTCATAGCCCATTGTTGGTTGGTTTCACAGCTCCGTTTTCTCCTTGTCTGACTTGTCATCGTCCACGTGTTCTGTGTGTTCACCCGCTTCCAGGGTCCTTTCAATGTCTTCCAGGGATTTCTCTTGTGTCTCCACCTCTTCTGTTGTCGTCGTCTCTGCCTCTTGCCGCTCCTTCTCCGCGTCCGTGCGTGCGTCCGGCTTGTCCGTCTGTTCGTCGGCGCCAGTTTCGGCTTTGGGCGTCTCAGAGCCGCCGGCGGAAGAGGTGTCGTTCGCGGAGCTGGTCTCATTCTTCGGCTTCTTGGGCGGCGTGATCTTCGCCTTGTTCAGCAGGTACTTGATCTCGCGGTCCAGCGGCGCCGCCTGCACGCACGCACGCACGCACGTACATGCACGCACGCACACACGGACGCACGCACGAACTGACCATCTCCGCGACCGAGGCCAGGGTATAGGCGGGATTCTGGTGCGCTTCGAGCTTCGCCTGCTGCGTCTGCTTCTCCTCCCACCAGACCTAGACCGCATTGCTAGGCGTAGGCCACGGTAGACGCGCAATCAACTGGACTACATAGGCAAATCGACGCCTGCCTACTTCGCACGACCTAACAGCGCGCCTAACCGGCACTTGACTTGGTTCGCACCCAGTCGTTGGGTCATGTGTGTGTGTGTGTGTGTGTGTGCGTGCGTGCGTGCGTGCGTTCGTGCGTGCTCGCATGCCCGTGTCTGCGTGTCCGCTTGCTGCTTGCACACCTTGGTCTTGTTGATGAGTTTTTCGAGCGTTTCAATTTCGGTCGGCGTGAAAATTTGCAGCTCCTCGCTCAAATTCTTCACGCTCCTATGGAAGCCCTCCGAGTAGTTGAGCATCTGCTTCATTAGCTCCACCGCCTTGGGTCGCTCCTCAAAATGCAAAATCAAAATTAAGTTAAATTAAATTTGAAAAAGCTAAAAAAAGTGTCGTCCACCTGTCCGTCTTTTCTCCTCTGGTACAACTCCTTGGTGGCGTCCTGGACCTTCTTGAGATACTCTTTGAATTCCTGAACTTATTAATTCATTTAGTCGTGCATTCGAAGTTCGCACACAACTGCACCACAGTCGATGGACGAAACGCACGCACACACTCGCGCAAGTACGCACTACCGCACACACACACGCACGCACGCACGCACGCACGCACGCACGCACGCACGCACGCACGCACGCACGCACGCACGCACGCACGCACGCACGCACGCAAGAGAAAAAACCTTGGTGGGCGTGCCGGCATCGGCGGTATCGTCGAGCCACTCGCCAGCCTCGGTCACGACGGCCGACACCTTGGACCGTTCCTCCTCCGTGCTCAGCAAATAGACGTTCAAGGACATAACATACACACCACGCACGCACAGACATATTCATGGAATGATTTTGCCTGACGAAGAAACGCACATACTGTAATTGTACATACTTACAGTACATGTATGTGGTACATTCTGGTGATACTGATATGGCATACGTAAGCGTGCAAGTGCCAAATAGCAGCTGGATGTGGGGGGGGGGGGGGGTATAGCCCCCGATTCAAAAAGATGGGGACTCTAGACCAAATGAGCGTGCGTGCGTGCGTGCGTGGGGGCGACCGAAGAGTGAGTAGTGGGCAAAAAAGGAGAAGGGACGCCCACCATGAAATCGTCTTGGTCGAGGTTTTCGCGCGCGTCGTAGATTGCGCTCTCGAGCGCGGTCTGCGCCTCCTCCGGCTCCGCCCTCAGCCGCTCGAACTTGTCGTCCGCGGCCAGACTGCAACCCACCGCCGCCCCCCAGTCTCGGGCCATCAGCACGCCCGCACGCTCGCTCGCTCGCACGCACGTACGTAAGCACGCACGCACGCACGCGTTGGCACGAGCAGGGAAGGGCCTAGTGGTACAGAGACGAGTCTCTTACGGGAACGGTTCTACTGGGTTCAAGTCTTGAGGGACCCACTAACGAGGAATTTCCTTCTTGTCAATGGATAGTCTCGTGCTGTCGCCACCGTAGGTTGCTGATGGCGCTCTTACGATTGTCTATGGCGGCCCTCGTGGCTTGCTTAGTGCCTCTAGACTGGAGAAATGCGTTATGGACATAGATGGGTAATATGGGCCATTGACGACCTCCTTTACGTTGCCCCTAATCCAACAACAACAACAACTAACTGGCACGCACGTGCACACGTACAGCCACCCTACATATTGTACCGCCCACATTTTCTTGGCTTCCGAGAGTTCGTCTTCGGTCATGAGGTTGACGTCCATGGGGGCGATCTCGACCTTGAGAGGCACCTTGACCGTCTGCGGGCTGCACCGCCTTCACAAGCTCCTCTCTGCCGCCGCCGTCGCGTTCACGGACGCCTCTGCTGGCTGAAAAATTGAATTTAATTTAATTACACTTCAAATTTAAGACATTATGAATCACTGTGCCGAAGCTGAAAAAAGAACGACAAAAGGATCGCACACGCACGTACTTTCGACTCGTCTCCCTTGTCGTCCGTCTTTTGCTCGCCTTCGTCGCCCTTCTCTTTGCCTTCTTGTTTGTCGTCCTTCTTGTCTTCCTTGTCGATGTCTTTCTTGTCCTGTTTGTCAGCTCCTTCCTCCGGTTTCTCTTTGCCCTTGTCCGTCTGTTCGTCGGCCGCGTCGCCGCCGAAAAGGCTGCCGATCTTTTTGCCGATCTCTAAGGCAGGAGTTTCAACCCTGTAGAATATCCAGATAACTCGAAAAAAAACAACGCAATACTTTCGAAGGTGGACAAAACTTTCTCCTCAACGACGAGCTTCTCAAACACCGCTTCGGCCTGAAGTATACACTTTGCGCGACCGTGTGTGTGCGTGCGTGTCGGTGCGTGCGTGTCCTGCGTGCCTGTGTGTCGGTGCGTACGTGCGTGCGTGTCGGTTTGTGCGCGCGTGGCGCGCGCGCGCGTCCGTGTCGGTGCGTGCGTGCGTGCCGGTGAGTGCGTGTGTAGGTGCGTGCGTGCTTGCCGGTGCATGTCGGTGCGTGTCGATGCGTGCGCCCAAAAGCCGACCGAGTCTAGAACGAGAATGCCGCTTTCGTCGAGTCTGAAGTGGCCCTTCGCTCCCAGGTATTTCGCCTGGGGCTGCGGCTGCTGCTCTTTGTCTTTGCCCTCGCCGGAGGCGGTGCTGTCGTCGACGTCGTCCTGTTTTTCTTGTCCTTCCCTTCTTGTTTTGTCGACGCCGTTTCCTCGACATGTGCCGTGGTCGTCGACTGGGGCGCGTTCTCGGCGTAGGCGTCCGTCAGAGCGCGAAAGTCCACGCGACTGACGTTGAGTTCGCCGAATTCGCTGAAGAACGAACAACCCAGCAACTCTTCCGACTTTTTTCGTCACGCACGCACCGCGCGGACCTCAGTTGTACGGGCGAAAGGTGGTTGAGATTGCCGTAGTTGACGCGAAATTCGAAGTCGCGCGTGTGCTTGCTAAAGGTGAGCACCTTCTTCATGGGATAGGCGTTGCCCAGGCCAAATAAGGTCCTCTGGATCACACGCCGCTCGGGCGCGTCCACGGACAACTCCACCGCGGCCGGAGTCTCCTTCTCGAAGTCCACCTGAGAGAGGAAAATCATGGATGTGTGGGCCGAGGGGGGGGGGGGGCGGACCATCCAGGGGAGGGTCTGTCAAAATGGAGGAATTGCGCACCAAATTGGCCCTTTTATGCTCAAACAGCGTTATTTTGATGCTTATGGTCAAAAAGGAAAAACGAGAAGACGCAACAGCACTCACTGACTCGCTCTGCAAACTAACAACAACTCTC